>VZTF01000380.1:1196717-1478547 GCA_013397755.1 Cnemophilus loriae | reverse complement strand
AAAAACTGTTTTAATCTTAATATAAAAAAAAAAAAAAAAAAAAAAAAAAAAAAAGGTTGAAAAGTTCATATGGAAAGACAAGGTCAAGATATCTAAGCTTTTGTTTCCAGTACAAACAACTCAATATCCCCTATATTAAGACAGACTTGGTTTTATGCTCTTCAGTCTGATAAAGACTTAAGATAAATCTATATTAAAATAGTTATTCTATAATAGTTTAATCTATATTAAAATATAGCACAACAACATAGTAGGATATAGTTCAGCACTTTTTTGAGCAAGGAACTCTCTGACTCTTCTTTTCATAGAGCAATAACACATTCTGTCCATCATGACTGCACTTCATCACATACAGCCAAGTTTTATGGGTTGGAGGGAAATATTTCACTGCACACCATACATAATCTTTTTACAGCAAACACACAAGCAGGGAAAATGAACAGGGTTATTTCAGCATAAATTAAACTGATATATGCACTCTTTGCAGCCCTATTTTTATCATTTCCATTTTAATATTTTTTGAAAAGCAGGTAAGAAGGTGGGTTTTCTTTTGGAGTAAAATGAAAAAAAAAAACAAATCAAAAAACCAACAGCTAAAGGTATTCTCAGTTCTCTGGGTTCGAATTGGATTGCATCCTTACTGCTCTATAGCTTTGAGTTTGAGTCTGTGATTAAAAAAAAGGACACAGAGAGTTTCCAATGAAAACTAGGGCAAACTTGTGCTTTAAGCTGACAGCAAGATTTTAGGTGATCACAATTCAAGCAGTTATTCTTGTGACTCCTAGATGACACGCATTCCTGATGCATGTATCAACATGCACAACTTGTGATTAAACGTTTAGAATACTGTAAATTCTATAGAAGTCATTTACAGCAATTGCACGAGTAATCTATCAAATGATCTGGAAAGATGCAAATATTGTGGTACAAAACTAGAAAAAAAATCAAGTCACAGGATGAAAATACAGTCATATCACAGTAATACCTTCTTACAAAGATGATGTTCATTAGACTTCATTCATTCTATTGCCTGAGTAAAAACTGGTACATATTTCATTTTTAGAATAAAACTTTTTTTAAAAAAATTAACAGATAATAAACTTTGAAGAGATATGCAGGGGCAAGAAGAAAATGATGCTTGTTTTTTGGAATAATCACTATTCTATGTGACCAAGTTTCTACATGCCTAAAAATAAATTGCTGTAAGACTGAAAGTGTTCTATTGAGAGCAACTTACTTGGAACAGACAAAAGCTGGTTATAAAGTAAAAAGGTTTGTTTTACAGAGGGTGCCTCAGTCAGGGTCAAAGGAAGCTCATTAGATCTTCCCAGCACGAAAAACATGGCAAAAATCCAGACACGTACATTGACTTTAGATAAAGGTAAAAATAAATGGATAAAAAGCTTAATAAAAAATAACATCATGTTCTTTACATAGTCCTGAACTCTATAGTCCTCGAAAAGCCTGTCCTTTTTCCATTACCATGCTACTGTATTTGAATATCTGAAAAGGCTTGATTATTTCAGTCCTTTGAGTCACTTAGTTATTTCCTTTTGTCTATTTCCAGCTTTTTAGAGGATATGTATTTCTGAATTTCTGCCCAGTTTCCAACAGTTTGAGTAAAAAGGAGAGGAAGAGTCCTACCTGTACATACTGCGTAAAGAAAAAGTGCTGGATTTTGCTATTTGTCATGTTTCTGCACCATTTAAATCTCAAAAACATAAGAGGAAAATAAGACTTGAAAAAGTCATTGAGACAAACCAGAACGATTTTTTTCTCACCCACTCTACCACCTTATACAGTCCAGGGAGCACAGGGAAGAACACGCCCTGCACAGGGTTAACTGGCTAAGCACAGATGACTTTCAGTAGGGTTACATTTAGGGTTATAGGGCAGTAAAACAAAAGGCAACCAACTGTAGATAATACGGACACAGCAAACTGAGGAAGACAAACAGTTAAACTGTTCCTGAACGTGACATTTCACCATGCCAGTTCTTGAAAGATATAGTACAATAATTTAAGAACAGATTCTTGAAGTAAGATTAGTCTACATGAATCAAGACATACTTAAAAAAAAAAACCCCTCAGACTTATTGTACAGATGGTATACATTATGAAGGTAAGAAAATATGAAGTACCTATGGTCTTGCTCATATAGTTTATGGCATATAAAATATGAACACTTATAAATTAAAACATCACACAGCTCGATAAACAACTCTTAACTCAGCATGGGAGCTTTGTTTGTGAGTATAAAAGACAGTACTTCTTGTTTGTATGGCATTTGGGGGGGAATTTTTATTCATTATTCAGTACAGAGAAGGACAATGGAATAGACTCCTCATGTAATGGAAATTTACAGATGTAAATGTAGACTTTCGAAAATGCCTCCAAGGGACTTGCACTACAATGAAAACATATCCATTTTCAATATATAAACAAGATATTTGACAACAACTACTTTCAGATTACTTGCAAGCTTATAAATGTATTTTAAAATATGAAAAACCCTCATGACAGAAAGGTAGTGTGAAGCTCTGGATGGCAAGTTGATAGTCCATAAATAACACTTTAAAAGGGAAAAGATTAACCCTGTCTCTACTTTCATGCCCTTCAAAAGATACAAATCATTTGAATGTCCTAATTCCTATGTACTGAAACTGGTCCAAAACCTAATCCTCTTTATGTTTTGTCTTTAGCTCCTTGTCAGTTATTATACTATCCTATCTCATTTCTCCTTTTCCAAATCTGATAATGCCATAAATGTGCACGATTATCAGAACAGTTTGAAGAAAGAGATATGTGGCCAATTCTGTAATGCTGAAGTCCTGTTCAAACAAAAGAAACAAAATAATCCAAATTTTAAGATCCAGATTTTAGTATTAATAATTGCAAAGTAATCATCCATGAACCTAGATTTCCACATTCAACTTTTTCTCCTTTAATCTTTTCATTTCAGAGGCAATTTTTACTAAATATCATTGTACATACAGTCAGTGAATACGCTTACCGTGATCAAGCTTTGGATACTTCTGGAATTTCCCCTTCATCTTGCTCAAACTCCACTATTTAGTCTTTAAATCATCTCTTTCGAGGGGAAAAAAAATTACATATATATCCTTATAATGAATGATCCCAGTCTTATTTATTCAGACTCGTATCTGGGCAGACACTGGAAGCTTCAAGCTGTCTGAGTCCGGTGCACTAAACATGATATCAAGAAGACTTCTCGCTTCCACACATCCTTACACAGCACTTTCCACTGCTTCTTAAAAGTGCAGAGCATCTGCACATGGGCGAGGCAAACTGCCTCCAGGATCTGATGGTACCTAATCAATATACATTTTACCACTTATAGATGCTAGCATTTAGAATCACAGAGAGTCAGGTCTGTAGTTTAACTCACTCTCTTCCCAGGCAGCTCTCGGTATGCACAGAGAATGGTTTTTTTTACAATTTTTCATTCTCTGGTACCACAGCGTTACACTTCAACTATGTAATAAATTAAATAATATGTTTCTTCACTTCTTTTGAGCTGGACATTCTTTCTGGCTCATCTTTAAAAATGGAAATGAATGTTGGAAGCTACTCAAAGAAAGGCCTCCAACAAATGCCATGTGGCTGGTGAACCTAAAATTAGGGCCATGAGTTAGACCTGCAGCAAACATCAGAAGTTATTCTGGTGGGCCTGGAACTTTCAGAAAATGAGTCACATGTTTTTTTCACAGAGAGACCAGTTTTGTTCCCTGGGCCACAGACTGAATTACAGATTAGTATATCCCTCCCTGTAGGAATATAATATACAACCTTGAATGTATGCTGCATTGCTCCTGAAGATATGTGGGTGATACAACCTTCTGCTCAATGTCGTTTCCATTTTTAATCAGCTGTTTATCTGCTTCCAGTTCAAAGAACAAAAATAGCCATTGTGAGAAAGGCTTAAAAGAGGTATAGGAGAAGGAGTTGAATAGGTGTATACACATTTGCCCCAAAAGGCTGGAAAAGCATGAATTAGCAATGTGAGAATCAAGGGAAAAAAAAAAAAAAAGTCTGTTCAGAAGTATTTGGCAATTCTCAAGGAAAAAAACCAAAGCACAGTCAGATGGGAAAGGTGAGGCAGTACAGCAGCACAATTCTCTACAGCAGTAGAGGGAGGAAGTACACTAGCAGTAGCTCTAAACTTTCTTACATGAGAGTGCATTGGTACTAACTTGCCTGATGGTTCCTGTGTTGAGCTGTGATGCAAGAGGGCTCTATTTTACAGAATTTTTTTTTTAATAGTAAACAAGAAATTTTTTTCACTAGAACCATAAGCATTCAAAGTTATCCTGAAAAAGGAAGAACAGACATGTTGGCGTGTTCTCAGGCAAGTATAAATGGGCCAGGAGTAAACACAGCAGTAGTTACAAGAAGGCTCCTACTCATCAAATCATTCTGGATAACATTCTTTCAGCGGGAAGAAGTTGAAGAATGGGGAGAGGAAAAAGTATAACTGCATTCAAGATGGAACTAAAACTCATAGAGGAATTACATTTTATGTTACTTGGGATAAGAAGAGAGCAGACTCCATGTCTCAGAGGTGTTTTCCAGGCTAAGAGCTCCAAAGAGCTTGTCCACATTAGTACATAATTTCTTGGCATTTAGTCTATTTCAAGTGTGTAGAAGGAATTAATTTTTTTCCATTCAGGAGGTTTAATCATTCTAGTACACTAAGTATACAGCCTCTAAAATGAAAGCCAACTGCATGTTCTCCACTGCATACAAAGAGTTAATTGTAGAAGCAAGGTTTTAGTTTGAGAAACTAGAGCCAGACTACCTCAAAATGCTCTTATCAGCAGGAGACTGCTTTATTTTAAGCAGCTTTTAAAATAAAGAAATCAATACTTTTAAGAATGGGGAAAGTGGTTTACTTTTTGAGGGCAGGTTCAGTAACAAAGCTCTGTCTTGCCACTGACAGAACCAGAGCAGTGATTAAACACAGCCCTCGACTTGTGCTACCTTTGGCTGTACTTGTGAGCACAGATGCTTTCCAAGGTTGAAAACCAGCAAGTCCTTCATATTACTGTAATGTATAGCTGAAGCAGCACTTTATCCTCATGAACTATATTTGTTACATAAGCATTTTACTTGAGTTAAAGGGGTCTTTTTTTCCTTTTCAGGGAACCAATGTGCCTCAACAATGAATTTTAAACCACTTCAAATGTCAAAAATCATGAGACATTTATTTCCCATGAAATGACTTCAACCTCCTCAACCAAAGAGAAAAAATATGTTTGATCCCATCAAACTTTGCTCAAGATTAAACACCATATCCCAGGAGAGTCAATGAGAGCCAATAGCTCTGCAGTTAGAGCTCTCATGGGGAAAGGAAATCAGGAAACTAAATTTCAGATTTCCACATCTATTCTCATTCTATTCCAGAGTTGTTGTCTTGGTCTTCCTGTTCCCTAGTAACTTCTACACTTAATATAGCTGAGTAGGTTCAACCGGTGAGCTTACAGTAAGCTTTCCTTGGAAAAGGGAACAGTGGCTAACCTTAAAGAAAAGAGATCAAGACCTAGCCTCTCTACACATCCAACTGGAACACCACTTGGAAGGATGTTCATCTCGAGACCACCATCAGCTATTACTGACATGACCTGAGGGTTTGTCTTCTCATTGGCTTGTAAGAAAATGTAAGCCGAGACAAGAAGCTTCTCCATCAGGAGTTGTTTTCATTTACAATGACAGTTCTTCAGTTTGGATTCTGAAAAATTTGAATTACCCAAATCAAATTGCTTCCTTGGAAAATTCCTTTCACCTCTATGCAATTTGACAATATGATTTTTACTACTTTAAAAACTCTCTTTGAAAGAGAGATATGCAATATATACAAATTCAACCCTTAATTTATTCACAATTCCAAGAGAGAAAAGACATCTTTTCATGACTGACATCCTGAAGAAAGAGAACTAACCTACAGAAACTCATAAAATATAAAGATCTCTTGAGGTGACGGGCAGACCACCACCTTCACCATATGCACAATGATACTAAAAAATTTAAATAGGTGGTGTAAACTTAATGTTTAGTATATGGCTCTTGAGGCAGTTCTTCAGAACAACAAGCAGGTAAGCAAGGTTCATTGCAAAAAGAAACCTGAAAACCTAGCAACATCCTACACATAAAACATCTCAGCTGAGTGTATACAGTAGCATCACCACAAGTAAGCAGAAGGAAGAGAAACAAAAACAGAAAAGGAGTAAAAAGAGTGGAAGGCTGCAGGGTCTGAGCTAACAACTGTAAAATAAATATGCAATTAAAATTGAAAAAAAAAAAAATGGAAGCAAGGAAGCAGCATAAAAGAATACTTCAGCCCAGTGATCAACCAACTGTTTCCATTTTGCTACACTCAAAAATATTCAGAGTTGCTCACCACAAAGGACAAAGCGTCACAAAATGTGACTGGGGAATGGAAGAGAAGACATGGGTGCTTTGGTTTAACCAAAATGAACTGCCATGGTAACCTACACTACAAACAAAGATTAAGACAGCAGATTAACCATCTGTTTCCTCTACTCTGGTCCACAATTTTCACTTGTTCACTTCTAAAGTTTTATTCAGTATTGACTCCAGTGTACTGCTCTGACAATTTTCTGAGATGGGACTACATTCAGTCTTACACATTATTTGCCCAAGCACTGAAAGCATGCTTGAAGAAATGCTGCATGCATCGTTGCCACCTGTGTGCTGCAGTTTAGAACTGAAGTTCTCCTAGCTGATGTCAGTACTTGGGAAAGTTCTTTGGAAACTGATCATAGGTATTTTGGCTCTCTGTCTTCTGAGAAAGGAGTCTATCTGCAATCTGTTTACCTACTAATTTTCAGACTGATAGCAGCAGTGTAAATAAGTTAAAATTAAGTCGAGCCTTCATGTCACTAATTTCTCTTCCTTCCGACTGGCAAAGTCCCACCATCTGCTACTACTCAGCAGAAAGAAAGCAGTGTCTTTATTTCCTTAGAAAGCATTTGCATCACCACAGGTGGCCAGGAGATAATAGGAAACCAGCCATTTTTTGTAGCATTTTCCATTCATGCTGTCTGTCTCTCTGCTTCCTTGGGGAAGCATTATTTCAGAAACAGATGACAGCCTAGTCAGGCATCATAACTACAAATGGCACAAGGAGCAGTGCCTACCCCAAACTGTCAAACATGACTGTATAAAATCACATCATAACACAGCAAAAAAAGTTACCATCCAGAAGACATTATTTAGCTCTTTCATTTAGAGAATGTGCTGAAACTGTTGATAAATCGAGCAGGCATTAACAGCTGTACTCAACACAGTAAGAGCATTAAATAGAAGCACTGAAAAGAGATGCAGAGGGATAGTCAAGTCAAAATCAAACCAGAAACAAAGAAAGATGAAAGAATATGATATTTCTGGTTAGTGCCGCTCGAAAAGAAGTAGTTATTGGACCCTTCAGTGTGAAATAGAGGTTAAGTTCCTCAAACAAGGAATACAGTATGAATACTAAGGTATGCTTGGTTTTCTTCTCAAAAGCACTTACAAAATTATAAAATAAAGCCCCTATCACAAAATAATGTAAGTTTTCATTAAGAATTTAGGAGTTTTAAACCTTACGCTCAGAAACAACACAAAGTTACTTGAAAAGCTTGTCAGAAAGAAAGTAGGAACTTGCTATGAAAGAAAAAGCTGCCCATAGCTTGAGACTATACAACATGAACTGGAAAATCTGAAATGGGAAGTCATAATTAGGGGCTACATATCCACAGCGTGTGCTAATTGCAACTACTGGATAAAATGCAAATACCAAGTACAGTCAATATTTCTTAGCACTGAGATGTTAAAGAAAGTTGCCTCACACTGAAGGGAAAATGCCAGCTTCTTTCATTGATGTATGAACAGTTTAAATTCTAATGCAAATATGTATAATTTATACACATTACTGATGGCTCTCTGAAGATAGCTGTCTTATACCTTCTGTAATTATTAAGAGGAGCTAAGCAGATGATATCCCTACTTATTAAAATCTGTGATCTTCCAACAGGTGAAGGCAAAACTTGCCTGTTGTTACATTCTTGCCAAAGATGCACCATTTAGACAAGTCAATTTTGTGTCTATTTTACTCTAATAGGATAATATAATGAGGTAACATGTTAAAAAGCTTAAGACTACAGCTGCACTACATGTAGGAAGGTAGGTAGCTCTCACAGCTAACAAGTGACAAGACAAGGGGAAAAGGCCTCAAGCTGCAGCAGGGGAGGTTTAGATTGGAAATTAGGAAAAATTTCTTCACTGAAGGGGTAGTCAGGCATTGGAACAGGCTGCCCAGGGAGGTGGTGGAATCACCATTCCTGGAAGCGTTCAAAAGGAATGCAGATGAGGCACTTGGGAATATACTTTAATGGTGAATATGGTGGAGCTGGTTTGAAGATTGGACTTGATGACCTTAGGGATCTTTACCAACCTTAATGATTCTATGCTTTATGAATGGAAGAGATTTTCACAAGGCATTAATTTCTTGCATATCATTCACTCAGAACATATTTTATTTTAATTTGAATCTTTAGAAACCCTCTTGAATAACTCACAACTGCTAAAAAGGGAAAAATTTAAAAGGCAAGCAGTCAATAGCTATTCAAAAGGCAAGCAGTTTTTTCAGAAAACATGCTTTGTGTAGGCTTTTGCTAATCTATCTTTCTATAAGTTGCCCACTTACTTGCTCGACTTTATTTTTTAGTTAAACCCTCTGGTTTTCTTTTATAAAATACTAGCAGAAGCATGAAAGACTAAAGATACTCTGATGAGTAAGTTGTCACAACATACATGAAGCAATAATTAGCAGCCTCTCCAGCAAATGGGAAACTAGCAGTAAAGGCAACATATTTCTAGGCAGAGAACCTGCCATTGAACATTTACTTACCCTTTAAGATATTATTTGCATTGTAAGAGTAGGTAGGAAGAGCTATAACAAGAGCTTCCACTGCTTCTCAACAGCAAACATCTTGAAAACCTCAACCCTATCCATTTCTGTTACTTTTGAAGCTTTGTTCAACTTTTATTTTTCAGACAAATCTTTCATTCTGGGCAACTGCCATCATCTGTTTCAAAAGAAATAATTGATAAACGTGCAAGTTTTCTCATAAGTTCTTAAAACAGTTCTAAAATTTCTGTCCTTTGGGCTAGTTCAACAAAAAGGTCAGAGGTACTTCATGAACATGTCATCTCCAATCGTCATTAAAATCTGTCCAATGACCTGAGTAATATATAAGCCTCTGGAAACTGGACACTATCCTCAGCATAAATATGATGACAGCTGCTAGTTCTCTGAAGATTTGTGCTCTCATTTGGCATTCGGTGATCCTTCATGTTTGCCATATATGAAAACGGGAATAAGCATCACATCCACAAAGCACAGCATACACCAGAGACACAAGTGCCAAGAATTTAAATTAAACTGACTCCTAGGAGCCATTACAATACTAGCCCAAGAAACTAAGAGCTGTGAAGGTTGTCTTTACTTTTAATGCACTGCTTGATTGCAGTCAGACAGAGGGGAAGAAAAAGGAAATAGAATCCAAAAATAAATCAAAAAGAGGGCATGCGCCATTGTTTAATGGCCTGCACTGAAGCCTGGAATATCTTGGGAGAAAAAAAGTAAACCAGATCTCTTGCATTACTGAGAAAACAGACACAAGATTTGGATAAACATTTCTAAGGGAGAAGTAGAGGTGACCAGCAGGCAGGAATAATAAAGAAAATAAGAACCAGAATGTGCAATTTCAAACATTTCAAGAGATTTCAGCATTAGCCATGTTAAATTAAGTTCACTAGAGGCCATCCAGAAAAGGGGATCAGAGTGAGAGAATAGGACTTTTAAATAATCTGTTTATATTCATCTCAAGCCATGAGCAATAGATCATAGAGAGAACAAAACTTACTAAATTGTTTTCATAGACTGTAATCTAAAATCTTCAAAAAATAAAGTCTGTGGGACCACACTTTAGCAAGAAGGGAATAATGGATTTTATTCAATGTAAAAAAATAGTACTTTAAAGTTCAGAAACACAAGAGATAAGTCACAAAATGAGAAAAAGCAGGATTCAAAGAAGGGTTTCAGTGGAAAAAGTGTTGGAAATTCTGCAAAAAAAATATATGTTCTGATAGAGTGACCTAAGAGGATTTACAAGCATCAGAAAAAGATGAAAATCAAAACAACCAGAGATGCAACGTTAAGGAACAGGCAAGCACCATAGCTGGATGAAGACGGGAGGAAGGACAACAAGGTGGCAGGGACCAGGACAGGGCTGTAAGAGCTTTGTTGATGGCAGTTTCAGCTAAGTGAAAAGGATATCGGCCAAACTGAAGGCAATCCAAAACTGAACTGGGGGTCTGATGAACTCAGAGATGAATGAAGAATATGGGTCTGGCTCTGCTACCAGTTTTAGAATAAGGCCAAAAAAAATGTACCTCTTAATTCTAGATGAGTGAAGTTTAGGTATTACTTATGGCTAGTCTGATTCCTCTGTCTTTGAAATAAACTGTTAGATCAACATTAAAGTCTTACTCTAATGAATTTTAAAAAATGCAAACAAACAAACAAGAAAAATGTGAATAGGAAAAAAACCCCAAAGTACAGACATGGAGAGAGATGCAAGAGAGGACATGACTCACCAACCTTACATGTCCTTTTTAAAGTAATATTCAGCATAGGCATAATTTTTTTAAAGCTAATTTTTAATTGTTTCATTCCCTTACATAACAATTAGCATCTATTTCCTGTAAAATATTTTAAATTTACTCTAAGAAGCAAGGAGATGCACAATTTTCTAGTTTTCAGCCATTAGAATTTATATTGCAAGTTCTAAATATTTTCATTTTAGAGAACATGTAATGAATAAACTGATAGGTGTTCCTGTATTGTGGTCACCAAGGCTGGAGTAGAAACATATTCCAAAACTCAGTATCAGCAGCTCCCAGCTCTGCACCATGTGGAATTCAGTTATGGAGATCCTAGTGTATGCTCCTTTGAAGTAGGATGAACTACTGGTTACATAACAGGACTGTACACCACTTCTGACACTGTTTTATCATGAGTGTGATAGATTTAGGGGCTTTATACAGAAATATAGTCACAGAAGCTGTGATATTTGTGGCTTACTGATAGACCAAGTCAAATTAAGATTACTGCTAATCCTGCAACATCTTAAATTCCTGGCCTTGACAGATGGTTGACATGGCACTAGGTTACTAGTATGTCCCTCCTGTTGGATACATTAAACAAAAGATAACTAAAATATCTGTTACTCAGACAAAGCATGGTATATCAGTTAAAAAAAGAGCCTTTTCTGTTTCTTCGCAACTTTGAATTTGAAAAAAACAATCTATTTATAACAGAGGAGAAGCTTTTTGGAAATATTGTATTCAATAATCTAAAGGAGATTGCTGAATATATAGTAACAGCAGAACTGAAAACATTACCAGACTCTTTTAAACAACCTGAAAAATAAGAAACTTGTCTTTTCCAGTAACTTTTATAAGTATATTTAACCACAAGCACTTTCAGATGCTGTGTGATTTTAAGTTGTCTGAGTAACCTCAGTTTAATAGTTAAACTGCGTTTTTCAATTGATTTCAAAAACCAGTTAAACAATGTTTCAAATGTTGCTGCTTAAAAAAAAAAACAAACAGTAACACCAAACCCAAAACATAAATATAACAATATTGTTAGAGAAACCATGAGATGATTTTGTACATAAACTGGGTTATTTAGGAAAGCTTGTATAAGAATTCATTGGAAAAAAATATTCTCTCAGTTTTCCTTTCACCAGTTGTGTTAAACTATTCTTCAGGAAAGATGAGAAAGATTTAAAGTGTTAAGAAGAAATCATGTTCTCTCAAATCTATGCCAATCCTTTTTTGAGTGTTTCTAAACGAGCTTCATCTTAGTGTGTAGAACAGGGATGATCTTCACTATACCAGCAAGGTACTAAGTAGATTTGTTAATTTTTGTATACTATTTTGAAGCTAATTAGTGAAGAGAAAATCCCTGATTATCTTTAGCCACATAAAACAGTACAAACTGCCATGGGTTACAACAAGAAGACATCCTAATTTTGAATTACTTATCCAAGAGAAAAGAAAAGTGTGTGAGGTTATGTCTACACCCCAGGTTTGTAATGGTATGCAAACACCTGTCCAGACAGCCCACAGGTACAGATAACACTATAGCTGGAATGCCAGCAAATTTGCACTGACCCCTGCACTACTTTTTATCAAAAGTATTTTCGGGGGAAAAAAAAAAAATCTAGCATAGACATCCAGTTTGTGTTCTGTAAAATTTTGTGACATGCCGCTTTCTGGTTTTCTCTTAATTTATATTTTTTGGTGAAGCAGGTATTGATGGAAATCTTTGTAGCCGTATAGAGTGCTTTGATTCAAGGAAGATGACAATGAAAACTGCAAATGAAGAAGAGTACAGCAGACTAAGATATGACTTAAAAAGCTGAGAAGTCAAGTTACAGGAGAACATTCTTATGCTTACTTGGATACAAAAGCCTACATACCTGAGCACAGAAAAATAGCTGGTCACTCTCCTAAGGGCAATTTTCATTAAAATGACAAACAGAATTCTTTCAGGAAGGATAAACTATTAGCAAATCATGTCCTGCTTCCCAAAAGAGACAAAAGATAACTTTTTCAGTACTTACATCAAATGTGGGTGTGCTTTGCTTGGCACTCTGGTTACATGGCTCTCTGAAGCAGTCCGTGAACGGAAGCAAAAGACCCATTGCAATAATGCGAGAACACAGTTTTTCTGCTTCTTCTTGCGGTGCGTTTTCCTGCTGGCTGAAGAGCTTTTCCAGCAGAGTTCGTCCTGCCAAGGTGATGAGAGATCAGTAAGAATTTGTAGCTATATTCAAGACACAAGTATTTAGGCATTACAATGTCTATTGAAAATCTGAACTATTAGAAGTAAAAAATATTAAGTAAAAAAAAATTATTAAGAAATTTATCCGATAGTAGGTCTTTATTATAAAATGTTTCTACATAATGATTTTAAGTGATCTGGAGCCTGATTAATTAAGATATTCAAGAAATATGTATGTATGTATTATATGTATACATATATATGTGCTGGCTGCACAGTGAAGTGGGAACAAAAACCATGAGTTGTTATTGTAGCATTGATTTCCTATATTATTTTTCTGAAGGGAAATTCAAGAAATTACCAAGAGATGAAACAACTTCCTCCAAAGATGTCACACAAAGTTAGTATAGAGTTTAGTCTTTCAACTCTTGGAATGAGCCTTTGTTTTTTGAATCATGAAATTGTTGTCGTCTTTGAGGAATTGTGTTCCATTTCTTGGGAGAAACTCTCAATAAAAGAATAGAAACAAAATCCCCTCATAACTATTCTGTCAAAAATTCTATTGTATACAGCTCCAGAGTGGTGGAGTGCTTCAAACTCAAATGCAGTGTCACAAGCAGCAAGTCAGAGAAGTAAATCTTTTAAAGAGCAAGAGGATACTTATTCCTCTTATAGGGCCAGATTTCATGATCAAAGTGTTTTCTTTTGTTATCCAACAAGAACATGAAAGGAAAGCATTTGTTATAAAATATATTAGAGGAGAAAATGTTAGTGGTTTGAAATATGACAATGCTTTGTGAATTTAGCCAGAAATAGGCTATAAAAATTAGTTACATAGGCAGGTTGCAGTAAAATCTACATTGTAAGAATATTAAGTTGCTTAAGCTCTAAAATGTCAGATGTAAAAAGATGCCAAAGTTCAGATTTGCATGATACTGATAAAGAGATGAAATAGATCTACTGAAAGAGAAAAGACAAATGGAGTAATAAAGTTAATTTCATGTTTGAGTATAAACTAGCCGGGAATACAGTTTGTACCTAAGTAAGTTTCTATAGCCTTTTTTTTCCACCCACTCTTTCAAGGCCAAAGGAATTTAAAAAAAAACCAAAAAAAACAACCAAAACAAAAACTGTGTTAAGAAAGCATTTTAGTGTAATTTAGCATAATAATAATAATGATAATTATAATTCTACTGATTTTTACATGCAAGATTTCTGATTGAACATTGACTTTATTCAAAATGTAAAATTTCCCAGGCTTTCTGAACATACTAAAATGTTTTTTCTTTTAAACATCTGGAAGCAATTTTAAAAGGATACTGTAAGTGAAATTTGGCTAGAAGTTTCTGTATTATTTTAACTTCATGTGGCAATACACCCTAAAATAAACAATGCATTAAAATGTTGGATGTTGTTTCTAAGCTTTTCTTCTCCAGAGCTAAAGATCTGATAATTATCTGATTATTAGTCCAAGTTTGCTAGCCCTTTGTTAGACAAAATACAATACATTCAATAGAATAAGACAGGAAATAAGCTATGAGATAAACTTGTAAGAGACATAAATTTTGTTACATTTACCAGTTAGTTTGCCTCTGTTCCTTGGTTACACCACCTAAAATGCTATGCTAACAAAACTGCTTATTCAACATATCCCTCTATCATAGCTCAGGAATTAATTCCTCAAAATAATTTATTAGTTCAAGACAGTGTCTTGCTGACCACAAAAGATCACTTTGCTCACAACCGAAAAGAAAGGATTATGCAAGAAAATGACATATTCCTCTATGCAATATTATATATCAAAATGTTATCTGTTACTTCTGAATGTCAGACTTGACAGATTTTCTTTTTTTTTGACCCCAGACATTTCAACATTTAAATAATCTTGTCATGTTTAGAGACTCTTCTCCTGCATATTCAGAACCAGAATAACTCCTCTGTTTTGCTTTGACCTAATTAGCAGGAACAATGTATGTAAATTACAAAACAGGAAATGAGGCTTTTCCCCCCCTCAATCCACTCATTTATTTGCTAGTTTTTCTAGCATTTAACTGTCTTGCTCAAGTTCAAATACATGGTTCAGAATCTTAGCTGCTATTCAGTTGGTGTTTAATTTTTATAATGGTTTTTAACTATTGTCTAAAAATACTGTAGTATTCAAACATAAAACAAGTATATGTGTAAAAAAAGTCATTAATGAATTTAAGTAATGCAGATTACACATTTTACTAAATGCAAGCTGAAAAAAAAAATCAAATTTCAAATCATAGAGAAATAGTTTTACTGCACAAAGCTATGAAAAATATCTCTGCATCAACACTGAATGGGTTGTATGTTTGAAGTACTTCATATATACAACATAGACAGAACATAGTGTTAAGCCACTGAAGTTTTGTACCTAACCAGGTAGGGCTTATAATAAAAACGAATGGACAATACAAGTACAAGAACTGCACATCCCCCATCAAACATAAAAACCAACCAAAGTTATAGGAAGGACAGCACGTGTTTTACTTAAAGGGAAACGAAGAGGTAAAGCCTGCCAAAAGAAAGCGTGTTGAAACTTGAGAATGTGACTCATTTCCTCAAGATGACACCATGCCATGGTGCAGGGCCTGGTGGATGGACTTGTGCCACTGTAGTTCTTGACAGGGTTGAAGTTACTTCACAAGGGACAATTATGTTTGAAAGCCACCATTAACCAAGAAATAGTTCCTCCCTAGGTAAAGGCATCTGATATTTCCCTTTTACCTCATTTCAGGAGAAAAGAGACTTGTCAATATAGCAGAAACATTTCAGCTCCAAATGGAGCCTGGGGAGGTGTGTGCTGAATCTGCTCCAGCCTCACTGCTCTCCGACCCCACCAATGCCTGCACTGATGTAAGAGACATTTGTGAAGCAGCAGGAATCATGTTTGTAATTCAGGGCACGATGAAGGTTGTATTTTTCTTTAGGTTTACCAAAATACCTCTTCAGCACTCGACCCCACAGGCTTTTAACAGCTGCTGTTTTGAACCGTAAATGGATTGCCAGTACCCTGTCTATCTGCACTACACATTGGAATAATTCAAGCTAAAATTACTTTGTATCTATATTGACTGTACAGTGTTAATCCCTGCATCTATATGCTAAATGGCAAAAACAAAATCATAGCCATATTAAATGCATAGGCTAAATTTCAGTCAACTACAAGATTTTGAGCTACAATTTTACATTGTTAGTTGATAAATAAAATGCAGCACCAACAGCTTTTGGCCTCAGACACCTTAATCACCTCATATTCATAACTTACATGAGCAAATACCTTCAAAAGGTGAAGATGTTTGCAAATAATCTGGAATAATTAAATGATCAGTAGATTTCTGCTACAGGGTTAAATGGAGTGGCAAAGAATTTCTCTTGACTGCCTTTACCAACCATGGAAACAGTAAAAACTAAAACTAAGGTCTCTGAGATCTCTTTTTTCCCCTAAGAGGTTAAATTACCACTTGTCATGTTTAAAACAACATTCCTTCCTAGAAATCCCAGGTCATGAAGTTCCTGAGCCCTATTCTTACCTTTCCCCTAATTATTCTGGCAAGGGATGGGAAGCATACTAAGTTTTGAATTAGACGAGAACTCCAGCTTTAGATCAAATCAGTATTCTGAGGACCCTGCCAAAAATCTTCAGCAAGTAAGATGACTATAAACTCAGAAGACAATTAGGAGCTTGGATTGACTTATTAAAGCCCAGTAAGGGATAAAAAGACTTTTATTTTTTCTTCTTTTGCAAAGGATTACACAATTAATCAACTAAAAGAACGAGGACGTGAAATTAAGTTTGGAAGTATCAGGTATTCTGGCCTTCTGTGGATATTTTGTTATAATTTTGCTACTGTGACTCAGCCAGAATCTTCTGTCTCAGCTTCCAAATTCTATGTTCTTTACCTCTATATGAACTGCCTCTTTCTCCCATTCCCGTGAAGATGAAGCACTATTGATCTTGTCTCCTCCAGTATGATATAACAGGTCTTCATCCAATCTCTGTGATCAAGAATTGTACACCACTGTTCATGAAAGCCATCTCTGTAGAACATGTAAGCTATTCACTACTGAATGAAAATTCACCAGTTCCAGTATGGTTTCCATTCATACTCTCTATCTGCATGAAAAATCTGGGTAAAAGCATGTTCAGTATTGTCCACAGAGAAATACAAGCAAATCCTGACTCAATTAATACACCTTCTAGATCTTTGATATGCTCAGAAGACAAGACTTTCAAAGAGCTACAAGGTGAGCAAGAAAATCCTTAAGAAGCAGCAATAGCATAAAAATGTTGTTAGCTTTGAATTTACTTAATTATTGAGGGGAGGAAGAAACATGAATGGAAGTGAGAATTGGGAGAAAACTAGAGTAGTCGTGGTCGTACCGAAAACACACACACATGCACTGAGGCACTGTGCTACAGCAGAGCTTGCAATAGAGCTTCCCTGAGGATCTTGCTGTTATAACCTCACATTTATCTTTAAAGATGTGTCTTCTATCCTCCTTATGCTGGATTTGCAAAAGCCTGGGAGCACAGCTGTCAGTGAGCACCAGCTGAGACTAATGATCAAAATGAGTTATACTTCAAAAGCTTCCCCTTCTGCCAGTCTCGGGGATTGTCTCTCCAAAAAGCCAGAGTGCCACACCACACTTTCACTGTTAGCACAGCAGTGGCATCAGTACATCTTAACCTAAACACACTGGAGACAGACTTTCCATTTTAATTCTTCCTAATGCAGAGTGAACGGCTTCAGTATAACACCAGTTCTGAACACCCTATTCAGTCACCTCAAGAGTTAACTTGACTTATACACGTTTCTCACATCTTCAAAAGCTGAAATCTGCTTGCTTCCTTTTCCCCAGTTTACTCCTTTTTTTGTCCATTTTAGTAAGATTGGAAATGCTCACACAGCAAAGTGATTTCATAAGCTTTGAAGCCAAATGTACCGTAGGCCTTGCTCTATTTTTGGAAGACAGTACAGGAAATAAAGCAAAAGGAAGAAGAAATAGACAAAATGGGAAATTTCCATATACAATATTTTCTATTAGTCTTGAAAAATGTAAAAAGACAGTTGTAGCCTTCCTATGGTTTCTTATTTAGAAAGGATTTCAATTATGAACATAGTTTTATAAATAAAAAAAGAAAACCAAAAACCAACCAAAGAAACCCCCAAACTAAAAAAGCAGAGAGAAAATATGAGGAAAAAAAAAAAAAGAATTGCTTTCAAAAGTTAAGAAATGCTGTACTTCAGCTATCTGCTTTTCCATATTAGTCTAAATCATTCCTTCCTTCCAACTCTTTTTCTATCTCCTTTTCTACGGATGCTGCCTGCAAGGTGGCAGCTAACTCAGGCCTCAGTCATCTGGCAAAGCACCTGAACAGTGCAGAACCAAACATCCCCCAGAATGCCAGAAGAGGACAAACATGCCAGAGAGACAGAAATACTGCAAAGGTGTTCATATTTTTAGCTGAGATAGCAATTGCAGCTACATGTAATTTCTTAAATAATTTTCAGTACATATTCACACATCATTTTCGTCAAACTATACAGCAAAAGCTTAATGAATAATTTTTCAGGGGCCAATCAATCACACTCCATTTTCACCCTTTTGCTGTTCAGTGTACTAAACCAGGTCTCAAACACACTAATATTTTACTTATAAAATTAATACCTCAATGATCAAAAGCATTAAAGTTCTTTAATGTTTTCATTTCACAATCTTTTCGAATTTCCAGTTTTTCTGCTAACCTGTACCACTCAGCCTGGATATAATATGCAACATATGACTGCTGAGAAAGAAGAGGTTTTCCAAGATGCACATGTAACCTGGAGAATGAAACAGAAATTGGCATTCTAGCCCTCTTTTCTTCAAACAACAAGCCCAAGTACTGCATAAGTGCATATTAAATATGCATTTGCAGTATAAAAGTAGCAATTTAATTTTGTCTGTTGTTTGCCTGAAGACTGACCTGGGAGATTACGCACAATATTCTGGGATTAGAAACTTCATTTATTGTCCTTTTTCACTGCAGAGTTTCTAATCCTCTTCTGATTTAGATTGGTAAACTGTTCTAGATTTCTCATCCTGTGAGGTTGCTTTAGCTGTTTTGTTTTCTTTTTTCTTTTCTTTTTTTTTTTTTTTAATTTTTTTAAGGGATTGAATTTTTTATTGACAGATACTTTCCTAAAATCATGTGACGGATTTCTCACAGCCTGGTTACATAAAACATGGAAAACCTAGTAAGCAACAGGCCTCTACACAATATAGTTTCACAATAAAAAGGAAAAAAAAAAGCCCTCTGCTTTGAATAAACACCAATAAAAGTGTTTTAAGTCTAATTTCCAGGCAACATAAATCTGAAATATAGAAAAATGGGTCAAGATCTAGGGTTAGGGCACAAATTGCTATAATACTGTCAAATATATTTCCTTTTGTTCTTATTATCAGTGCAATAGTTGATCTCTGCCTTCACAGGCAAATAAAAGCTTATGTTTCTAAGGGGCAAAAAACCCGCAGATGTTATATATTGATGTCTTTACATATTTATATTGTATATTATCATATTATACATAAAATACTATTTTTTCATGTTTATATCTTATATTTTAGTATTTAGAACATTAATAAAGTTAGGGATGTGTGGAAATACCCCAGAAGATTGTCCTTCCTTCTCTGATGTTCTGCCTCCGGATTTCCTGGCTCTGTTCACATGGATAGTATGAACTAAACCCACACATCATCTTAAATTCAGAAGTCAAAGCAGAAAGCCTGTCTAAGCAAGAGAACTAAGAAAAATACATCTATCAACACTATCTCCCTCATTCCCACAGTTTTCTATGTCTGCCTACACACAGTTCAATGTAATTTCAAAGTCAGAAATATATATTTATTAAATTACAGTGAATAATGTATTGATTGAATACATTCATAGACTATTCAAACAACTAGAGTAAAACTATCAATTACTAATTTCACATTTTTCAGTCCTGTACTTGATTGTCACAGTAAACACTATGCTTTACTTTTGCCAAGCTGCCTGAATTTCCTGGCATCTCAATCTCCCTCCTTTTACACTGTCCTATCTCTCGAAGTACCCTTGCTTAATGTTAAAAATTTTCCTTGTGACTCTTCACTAGCTCTAAGGATAGGACCAGAGTACATCAACCCCTATGCAACTCCAGCAAGTTTTTTTTTCCCTTATTTTAGCCTTACAATTATCACTAAAAATTTAAACAGATTCTGGGTTGTGCGAGACAGCTTTAATAAGCGTGTCACTGAGATTTCAACTCAGCTAAGAGCATGCAACACATTACACAGCAAAAGAAAGAGCATCACATAATGCTAACAGCCTCAAGTGCTTGAGACATCCCAAAGAGAGCTGGGGAACACATGTGTGTTCTCCCTTTTGGAAGAAAGGGCATTACCTGCCACTGGAACAGAATCCTGCCACTGCCCCCAGGGCCACCATGGCACACGCAGGGCAAAAGTAGCACCTCATTCAAATGGCCCTGAAATTCTTCCAGAAATGCCCTGATGGAAAAAGTGGAGGTCTGACAAAATTTGAAAACAGGATTCTCCAAAAATAAAGGTGAGAAAGAGAGATCACTGAATAAAGGAAGTAAAAATCCACCCCAGAAAAGATGTTAAAAACAGTTTCTAAAAAGACCACATCTCCTACTTGCTTTTTAGTGTTCCTTGACTGAAACAACCTTTCCTGACTGTGTTTTAAAACAACCTTTTCATTTGTGCTGACTGTAAGACATGAGAACACCACCAATTTCATTATATATCCCAGTGGTCTGTTATACGATTACTTAAACATACACCATATTTCCACAAATCATGCTAGAAAGCATGTGAAAATCTAATTAATGCAGACCTTCATCCTGATGAATGAAATCCTCAGGTCAGCTCAGTTCCTAATTTTGAAATTTGCGTCATGATATAGAAAGACAGAAGTTTAATGAAAATTTTACTTGGTAGTGAAAATATCAAGTCCTACAAGTGGTCAGGACAAAGGTCAGGACACAGGGCTACTCTTGTGTTAATTATGTAATAAACTTTCCACAGCCTGACTGAGCCCATCAATCACAACACTAGCAGGGGGAGCAGGGCAAAATGATGCTGTTCCTCTGGTGGCGGTGAAGTAACATGACAGAGTCCCTTATCTAAAACCACCAGGAATTTTCTTCTTTGGATAAATGATTTGCAGTGTTACCATTATGTACGGAAATGCAGATGAACGCCTTCTTACCACTCTTGTGTTTTCTAGAAAGCAGCTGTAAATAAAACGTTATCAATGTAGTCTTATTGATCTTTGCTAAAACCATGCTGCATTTTGTTGTTTTTCTTTACCCTTTTGTCAAATACTCAATAGCTAATTATATCTTATCATTTTCTCCTTCAAGATTTGTTCCAAAGCCTTGCCTGCTGCTGCAATCAAAAGCATGCTGAAAATTGGCTTGATTATTCACAATAACAATATTTTACTTTTTATAAAAAGCAGGTATTATAGCTTTGCCATCACCAGAGCTTCAAAATATATTAAAATATTTGTGATAGGCTGCGACAGTGCTTTCAGCATTCTTCCAGATTAGCAAGTCTGTGAAGTACTCTCTCTCCCTAACTTGAACATAAGCTCCTTGAAATTTTGCTTTCATGGTGACTAAGATTTTACACCTTTCCCCCACAGTGAATTTTCTTACATATAACATATGCATAACAGGATAAGCTGAGACAGAATATTAAACCATTCTTTTATCCCTTCTTTTTGCTATATATCATTTATATGTCATTTAGTGAATATAAATGTGACATATATAGTAAAAGGTAAGAATACATCTTTCAGAAGCTTTCATAGATGAACTTTCAGAAGCTGAAGATTTTAAAATTATTTTTAAATACCAGACAATTCCTTAACTATGATATAGCAGTGGCACAGAGTACAAAATATCTTTCTAAAAATATCAACAAGATGCCTCCCCACCCCAACATTAAATGACATGTATCCTTCCACCTTGATTTCTCTTCAGGTTCTAATGCAGTATCATTGCAAATTACAGAGGTACATTTATAAACCTTCCCTAATTATACCAATTTATTATGAAGGAGAACCTATATGTGACTGTCTACCAAATCTTTTAGGCACCATATGCATCTTTGGCAAATTTCATATTGTGTTTTCCAGGTACTTAGCTTCCTCTCAGCAAGTATTTAATTCTGTCCTCTTTACCCTTTTAGTTTCTGTGGTGATTTGTGATGTGAGGGCAGCAGTCTGTGCCAGGTTCTCACAGACTGCTGGAAAGCCAGAATTCTCTCTGTCTAGCTCTTTAAAGTAAGAAGCTCCTCTGGTGTCTTTTTGGGCACCTATTACTAACAGCATCTTTTGTCAGTCCAAACCGATATACACTATTCCTTACAGCTCAATCTTGTAAAACTTTATTCCTAACGGTTCGACATTTTATTCCACATTCAGTGCAGTCTGGCCTATCTCTACCTTAGAAGTAAATTCAAGTGTGTGCTCAAGCAACCAAAAGTCACAAGACACAACTGAACTGAACCAGACTAGAAAGTCTTTAAAGTGGGACACAAATAACACATTTCCTTCAACCTACTCATTAGCTCCCAGGCATTCCTTAGCTTTCTTTCTCCTCCAGGATCTGTGTTCCTGGTTTTCTCCAACTTTAATAACCAATTTTTAATATTTATCAGGATGTACAAAAGTTTTTCTTTGTATCCATAAACAAATAACAGTAAGATTAAGAAAGAGAAAAAGCAGAAAGTTAGAACTACGTTCCACAAAAACAAAAACTAGACATGCACATCTATGTATTTGTGCAGATATGTTCTTCTAGGCTTCATTTGAAGAAAACCTAGAAACACAACTCCCTTCCTATAAGTGGGCCTTCATGTTCTTTCACTGATGTAATCAAATATTTCCCTCAACAATTTCTCATCATAATTTATTGAATCTTTGCATGACAAAATAGCACTTGGGTACACAACCTCTATTATGAAGGCAATGTTTTGGTTCCACCCCCTCCCCCCCCACTTTTTTTTTTTAATGAAAACTGCCTTTTCTTCCATGACTTTTAAGAGATGTTAATGTAGTTAATTATTGTGATACTGCAGCATAGATTTCTTTTTACAGTGATTTATTTCCTTATCAGTGCAAGGAAGAGGAAAGGATAGGAATTACTTTTTCCCTGGTACATACTGTCTCTGCGTCTTCAAGGGACATCTGAGCTAGATCTCGGCATCAAATAAACTCTACAATGAAAGGTGCCTTCTGTAATTAGTTCCGCAGTAAAATCGTCTGTGTTTTCTCCTGATTCAAATTCACACCAGGTTCAGAGCTCTGGCACTCCTGATAACTTTTCTGTAGATCTTGAGACCAAAAAATTCGTCATTATACTGACAAATAAGAATGTCTCAATAAATCTCCTTTCAGGGTTTACTTTTACAACTTGTGATGTTTACACACACACAGTCTCAAAACCACTGCTTCTTACTGTTGCAAAACTGCTAACTTACTTAATGGTTCTACTGCTGTGTAACTACAAATGAAAGCAGTCACAGACTGTATTTATCTGAGAATAAAACAGGATTTAGCATCAGAAAACATAACCCACTTCCTGGTCAGAATGCCTAGCTATATCTGTCAGTGTGAAGGAAACATTCTGGACAGTAGCAACGTGGAAATAAAAGGAGGGACAGTCATTTTTTCACTCAAGGTAACACAGACCACCTTGTTGTCCCTAATTTTCTTTACATGAATTGCAGTGTAGGAATGAAGGAAGCTGCTGATGCTTAGAGAAAATAATAGCATGACACAGCTCCTGAACCCACTTTGCTGCCTTTTCTAATGCATTTAATGAAATGCAACTGGCCTTCTATTACCATATGAAGTGGCAGGAATGAAGTGACACAATGTAAAGTCCTCACATCTGTCCATCACCTTCCTTTCACAGCTTCTTTCTGCTTCTGCCCTGTTCCCTTTGTACCAACTCACCCCATTCCCAAAAAAAATATCAACTGCCTGCATAAAAGTAAGTTTCTGGAAACTTGCAGTCCAGCTAACCGCTACAGAATGATGTTTTCAAATGTACCTAAAAATAGCCAGAGCTGCAGTCACCCACACCTACACATATATGGTTCATCGCCATGACTCCTTATGTAAGCTCAAATTTTGGCAGATGTAGTTCATAAGGAATACACTTGGCCATATCCTGAGCTTGATTAAAACACTAAACAGACAAAATATCTTGGGTTATTAGTATTTTTGAGTTTTTTTATCACCATGATTCACATTAGAGCTTAATCCTTCATATACAGTCAGCCTAAAATATCCCTAGAGCTGCTATTCAATTCGAAGTTTGTTTTTCCTTAGACAGAACAGCACAGAGGAAAAAAAAGGCCTGTTTCAAGAAATAATTGGTTTTTTTCTGCAAAGAAGTCCTACACACAGTTTGTTTTATTTTTAAAAAATAGACCAACCATGCCCCAAGTTATTAAAAAATACATGCATATTTTAAAAAATAATAAAGCACAATTAGATCCAAGAAATATAATCAAATTTAAACTCTACATAATTATTCCCACTGGAATAATCCACTGCTCATTTCACAGAAATGAAGTCACTGAAACACACAATGTCCTTGAATGGCCAGTTCCAGACAGATGCCTTGTGTGATGGATATTCTAGTGGTACTGTGTCTCAGAACCAAGTAGAGCTGCATAGAACTCAGCTATAAATAGTCCCATTTCCTTTCCCCCTTTGCACCCCAGAAAAGACCATCAGAAGACCACGCATTCCTACTCCAGACATGTCAGGCTGCCAGTCATACCTCAGAATGTGGTTGCTGCTCAGAATGTGGTTGCCCAATAGACAGAGCCACTCAATCCCATGACCAGAACCTGCTACTCCCAATGAAGTTCTAGATAAAGATCAAAGTATTAATCATGAGATCCCATCAAAACAAGCCTGTGGCAGCACTGAATTCCAGTGAAATTACTCATGTTTCTCCAAATCCCATATTGCAGTGCTGGCACAGTGACATTAAAGCAATTTATCAGCACTCAGCAGTCTTTCAATAACATATTGCAGCCCACTTTCAAACACATTTTAGTACAGTTCAAGTGCAGTATTGGAGTCCCTTCCACCCCCAACCTCTAAGTTGTGTGTGTACTAGGCACAAAGAGGAGGATCTTTCCCTCCAGATGCTTGCTAGCAACACTCAACGTAGCGTGTGATCACATACCACATGTAGGGTTGCTGCTGGGCAGCTCCCTTCGTTAGAGGACACTAAATCCCATCTGATAAAAGAATCATTTGTATTACTGCTAACAAACATCATCAGTGAAACAGCAAACCATAAGTAATCTTAAATAACAGCTGCATGATAAACACTCTACTCAGGATGCCAACAGACACAAATCCATATTGTGTGCATCATCACATGAATCAGAAAGAAAAAAAAAGCCTGGAAAAAGGATTTAAAAATGTCTACTTTATGTCTCAGAAACAAACTTTGATCTGACTTTTTCAAGTTTTCACATACTTATATATACTAAACCTTTGTATATGCCTGTAGACACTGCACTGGAATTTCAAGAGGGAAGATGACATCAGCACAGTACAGAAGTGAAATAAAGTGGCAGAATTCAGAAAGCAGGCATGAGTACACAAGCTGAGTACTGGCTTCAGGTTTTGTTTTATGGTAACCAGGACTTTTTGTTTGTCTCCTCTTTACAGATAGAGCAGAAAAAATATAAAACTCTGAAGAAAAATTTAAAGATAAATGATCTGCTTGAAAGAGCTTCATGCAGCAAGTGTATTACAACCAGCCAACAAATTAGGAAGGGCATGGTGTTGTCTAGGTCAAGTTTAATTACCATCTGGGGCAGCTGATGGGACTCACTCAATTTCCGTAAAAGACACCCTTATTAGCTCCTCTGCAGTCATGTCACTGCACCTCAAATTAAAGCAAGAGTGAAATCCTTTTTACTAAATCTATCTCTTGTCTCTTTCATTTCAGTTATGTTAATGTTTGGAAACATCAGTTTCATTTTCCCACAAAGATACTCTCTTCACATTAGGGCAAATCATTCACTGCCACACACCAAAGTGAGAGAACCAGCTCTTGTCGTGCTCTTGTTCTCCTGGGACCACAATATAAAAGCCATGGCTCCACTGGGCATTGGGTAATCTAGAACTTGTAATTACTGTCACTGCAAATCCAAATAAAGCTGTCCACAAAAAAAAAATGAAATAGATCCAATGCCTGAATTACAAAATGCCCATAAACTTGTCCACACCACTTTCAGAAGAAATGCATCGATTTCAAAACACTGTACTTTCCTTCTTATATAAAGCAAAATTAAAATATGCAAAGTCTGCCATTTGAGTCCTTGGCTTCCATCTACATTTTACAGTACAGCAGTCTTAAAGAGTTAGTATGGATCACTGTGAAAACCAAATGGCAGACAGCCAAACCACAACATGGTGTAAAAGTAGGCCAATCATCTGCATAGAACCCGCTGTCATTGAAATCAATGCTAAAGTGTTGTGGAATATTTTACTTGATTCCAGTTAGAAATGCAGAACAACACTGCAGTCACTGCACAGCAAAACAAGATTTAATGCTGTAGGCAACAAGCTGTTTGGGATTGGCTTTGCTCTGTTTTTGGGGTTTTTTTTAAGCTAGAATTATCCCACTATAGAGAATGTTATTTTCAAAAGCCTGATGCTATTACTGAAATCAATGTATCTCATACATGCAAGTAAAATTCAACATTTTTCACAATTAGTATCAAATTACAAGGAAATTATTTCTGTAATCATTGCTGTGCAGAATGTTTTTTTTAAAGAGGCTTTTCTACTCTTACAGCAATGGCAGTTTATGGAAATAGTAATGCAAAGTTTAATTTCCCTTTTTTATGTACTGTAGTGGTTATTTTTAAATTCTTGATAAATTTTAGCTTGTAAATACATTTTTTAAAACTATCAATGGTCAAACAGAGATGAGTCATTTCCAGTTCCCTCACTTTAAGCTTTTCTGCATGAACTGAAAGCTATAATTGTCCTCTGCCCGTAAAGACAGCTGGTATGTACATGCAAATGAGGGTCACTGTAATTTCCATAAGAGATAGAACTACTGTTGCATTGGACACTGGTCCCTTCACAATAACAGTCTAAAGCATTGGTGGGAAAAAAAACCCAAACCCAACCAAAAATTATTAGTAAGTGAATCAAAACCTTGTGAGGAAATGTGAAAAAGTCTGTTTCCCAGAAAAAAAAAAAAATCTAAAAAGAAATACCATGTTCTCGAAGTTTGCACAGAAAATTTATTTCCATCATAGCACCACCATAAAGTCTAATTACTGATGAGGCAATTAAAACTTTTCTGAGTTGTTTATAAGCTGCCAGATGTTGATAGCTAAAAAAACTCAGTGTGCTTTTTATCTGCTATAAATCTGAAGGTAGTGAACACCTCAAACTGGAAAAGTTTAGGTAGCATGTCTGAAATTAAGCCTAAGAAAAAGGTGAAAGGGTTTTATAACAAAAAAAGATTCAGCTTACTTCACAGAGGGCTAGTCTCAGAGGGAACTGGATTTTTTCGTGTTAAAATCTTTGAATTCTAATTTTCTAGACTGCAATTGGGGATTTTTGCTCAAGGCTACTGAAAAATGAAAGCATTGTGACTGAATCTAGAAAATAATATTCGTTATTTACTTCATAAATCATACTGTTTTGTTTACTTTTCATAAAACCACAAAAAAACTCACTCCATTTTTTTCAAATAGCTTGTGAACATATATGGTTGCTGTGCTCATGCATCTAGAACTGACTTCATTCAAAACAAAACTGATTTTATCTTACAGCAGCGGCTCTTAGGGTATGTTCTCTTAGTTCTATAGGTTCCTTAAGTGAAAAATATATGGAATATGTTGCTGAGTTTTCTCTGTATACATACCTCCTATGTGGCAGAAGTGTTCCTATTTATGCATATATTACCTTTACAAAGAAACTTAAGGTGGGGGGAAGAGAAAGGGGAAAAAACCTCAGAGTGAAGGAAAATATAACCATCTACTCACACTACTTCATTTGTGAACTCTCTATTCCCATGTCTTTGTGACAGGATGCAAGCTGCCTAACAAGCAAGGTAAAGAATACTTTACTGAATGAGTCCTCTCATGTAGCCTGAGCAGCAGCCTGCCAAAGCTACCAAATTGTACGACCCACAGGTTCCCTTCTCCTCTCTTGTTTTTGCTGCCTTTCATTACATCAACTTTTTTTCTTCTCCTCCTTCCCCCTTCTGAAGAGGAAATTGGTTCCTTTCTGAAGTGCTGTCCATCTGTGCTTGCATGGCTTTTTCCTTTTTGTACTAAGCAAATCCTCATCATTGCCTCAGCCTAACACCAGGTGCAGCTCTCCTATGTTTACGGTACACTAGAACAGCACCTAGCATAAGAAAACCTCAAACAGGATCCTGGTTACAGAAAGCTTCACATTTGAAAGATCTATTTATGCAGAGAGCTGGTCTGCCTACAACAGTGCAGCTTTTAGCATTTTTCAACAAGAATAATTTAAGGCATTCAGCCTTTTCCTGCAGGATGTAGACAAAGGAGACAAGTAGAAAGAAAAACTTCAAAGAGTTATGCACTTCCCTTCACTGGCAGTACTGCCAGACTGATGAAATGTGACTGTGTTTGTAAGATCAGGCCTTGGATTTTAAAGCTGTCAGCACAAGTAAAGATGATAATACATGCAATGAATTAAAGTATTTTAAAAATATTTTCAAAGCTGTTGTGGGGAAAAAAAACCTCCAAAACAACTCTTAATACATATCACTCACCTGAAAAAACATTGGGAAATGTCTCTGTAGAAGCCTGGACCCCTGAGGACTTTCTTGAATGAGTCAAAGGCACTCTTTCCGTTTGAAATTTCTCTCTAAACCCCTTGTGTTCCAAATAGTCTGCAGAGCTCACCTTCTCTGTTATCTCGCTTTTGTGATTAGATACCTCTTCTGTCCAGTCTGCAGAACGACTAAACAAGCCTGCCAAACTAGCAGACCTCTTCTTCTTGATTGAGACTTTTTCTTTTTTGTGGAAGGAGTCCTGCCTCCTTGTGAAAAGTGGGCTCTGGGACGGGGAGGGAGAAGGTGAATGGTTGGGAGAACTCAGTTGCCTAGTTGTGGTTTTGATGTAACAGGGATTAATTAGATAGGGCTTAAAACATCGGGAACCAAGCATCGGACTGTCTGCCGTTCCTTCAGAGGACAAACTGCCATTTTTCGTTTCCGTGGATAAACCATTATGCAGCTCCTCTTGACTGGCTGACAGAGTGTGTTTGCCTTCCTGAGTCTCAGCAGCATGATCACGGCCTGCATCTGAAATACCATCCTCTGTTGCTGAGCCCTGAAAATCAACAGCCTGCACTTCACCAATTTTCACCTCAGCATCTGCCACTGAAGTTGGAAAAGGTTGTGTGGAGCTGTGTGTCTGAGACCCGTTTTCTACTGCAGCTCTATTCAAACCATCTTGTAGTTCACTGGCTACAGCATCCACTCCAGCTACGAGCTGTTCCTCAATCAATAGCCGACGTTCTTGTGTTTCAAATAAGCCGTTACCAGGAGAGCCTGTGCCATTTACCGCTTCTTTCGGTTCACGTTCAGTTGCACAGGAGACAGGAATGTTTTCCACAATTTCCGATACTGCTGGAAAATCCCCCTCAGTGTCTGGGCTCCTCTCTTTGTCAGTGGTAGTTACTGAAAAAAACCGTTCAAAATCTAAGGGGGTTGCTTGCGAATTAGCCATGTGTCGGCCCATTGTTTTGGCGACAAGGTCCTCAGTTCCAATGTTAATTGCCCCCTGCTGCTGCTGCTGCTGCAGTCTAATAGCTTGCTGGATATCAGAAAGCAAATCCTCTTGTTCTGCAGCTGAATGGAAACTGTATATATCCGTATCAGAGCCAGAGCTGGTCCTTTGTCCATCCTGTGTCTCTGCAGCAGCTGGAACAGTTTCATTTCTGATTTCAAAATGTTCAACATCTGTGTCTGAGAGACCCCCTTCATCCGCAGAGATGCTTATATCAGGAGTTTTGGTTACAATTGAATGAGTACTGTCCAGCTCCCCACGCTGCAAGGCCTGGCTTTCCAAAACGTCCTCCCGTGAACTGCTATTCCCATCTTTAGCCTTGGACAGATTTTTTCTGATCCTCAGATTTGAAAACACAGAGGGCCTGGAGTCCGACTTACCCTTCTTCTTACCCGATTCACTTCCTTTTGCATGCTTCCCCAGTCCCCTTCTGCCTCCCGATACCTTCTTTGTGCCGTCCGTATCCTTGGGCCCAGACACATCTTCTCCTCCTTCTTGCACATCACCTGTATTTTTCTTTAGCTTCCCATCTTGGTTCCCCATGATTTTTCGCAGTGCAACGCCTTTGGCAATCAAGCCATCCTCCCGGATTTCATTCCTTTGGCCTGCTGGCGAGATCCCCTCTAGCGATCCAGGCTTGTTTTCAAGCGGTGGTGATGCAAGTGAAGCAAACGCTTGCTGTGCCTCTCTCCCATCTGCTAGAGCTGCCTTTTTGCATAATGTGCTGCTTGCACTGGGCTCCGCTGGGACATGCTCAGTACAGCACTGAGAGCTGCAGACAGCTCCTTCCAATGGCTGCTGCTCTTGGAGCTGCCTGCTTGCCGGGTTTCTGCTGCACTCTTGTTGCTTTAGGAAGGATTCTGTGAAAAGTGTTTCCTTTATAAAAGTCACTTCTTTTTCCACGGTTTTTATTGCCTGCATTGCAAGCTCAGCTTGTCATCAAATCATTTATAATTTCAGTACTTCAAGTTCCTGAAGGGAAAAAGGAGGGAAAAAAAAAAGTTAAAACAAGGTACTTTAATTACTCTGCAACTGCTCTGCAATTGCTTAAACAAATAAATTAACAAACTTGGAAAGAGAAATATTATGATTATTTAATAGTTTATAAGGTGCTTAAGCATATGCTGCTTTGACAGATTACACAATACCTCTGGTGATTTATATGCTTGCTTTTTAAAGGCCACCAAAACAACACATAATTTTAAAAGAAGAGTCATTCTCCTTTTAAAGTAGATAAAATAAAGATAATGAACAGAAAGCTCTTTCCACGGTTTTAAATAGTTGCACTTAAAATTCAAAGCATTGTGGTAATTATACTATAAAAAGCCTCCCACAATTTGTATTCTGAGAAGGTGGATATACTATTATTCCCAGGAGAATCAACTCATCAATATTAAACATCACCATTGTTTTCCCTGATAAGAACATCTGGCATGAAACAAGATAAAACAAACAAGAAAAATAGCAGTATTCAAACACTACTAAGGAAAAAGATACAGTAAAGTATTCCTCTATTTAACTCTACATATTTAATAATTGATTTAGATGCTGACACTTCCTAACTACTTTGGAAGCTTGTGCAAAAGTTTTAATCCTTTGCTGTTTCTCCTTCACTTTTGCTTTAGATGTGTAAGCATCAATACTTCATAAATACATTTCCTGAACTTCTAGACAGCTACTTCCTTCCACTTTTAAAATTCAGAATTAAAATAACTGGAATAGAAAGAAAAGGGCTTGAGAATGACAAATTGTCAAGTTGAATCAGTTCAGCAGTCCAATACCTTAGTTCAACACCAAACAAGTAGTAATTAAATAGGTTTTGTGCTTATAATTTACCATCTTTAAACAGCGTGGTCTATTAGGTTCAGTTTCTGTGAAAAACTTTATGTATTGCTCACAACTGTGAACTCCCTCACTTGCAATTTCCCTTTCATCAGGCATTGCTTAAACCAATACATCTTTCCAGGGAAACACATTCTACTGGTTTATCTAACTCTTATTTTTTGTGTAATTCCTACCAGAGATTTCACTTCTTTCCTCTGCCTTCATCCACATTAAAGAAGAGAAAGGAATATCATTCACATTTTAAAAACCATACAGGCATATTCCCCCCCTCCCCCCCAAGACACACACTATTCTTCTTTCCAAATATTTCCAAATACATTTACCAATCTAGGGTCTGGTTGTATAAACAGTAAATAATTACTGTTTATTCGGTTTGGAAAGAATAGCACTGTCAATAACACATGCAAACTAATTATTTTGAGCTATCATCATTTCTTTCTTGTGCTTCTTGGTCACTTACTGCTCCGATGTAAGCCTTGTCCTGAGGGCCCTGTGGCTCAGGCGTGAGAAACTGTTCAACTACAAAAACTTGAGTGTTTTATGTGGATCAGATGACTTTGTATACTTAGTGGGATGATTTGGTTTGGGGTGTTTTTTTTAGTTTTCTCTTATCTAACCAAGTCAAACAGCTATTTTTTCCACTTTTAACACTTAACAATTATAAATATGCTAACAAGATCTAGTATAGCAAAACCTGCAAGAGCATGTTCAGTGCTTCTGCTTTTTTACTCCATTCCTGCTTGTGCATTCTGTTATCCTACTTAGTTTCTACTTTGTTGCATTATTTTACCTCTTACATCATTATGTATTTGCAAAAGGCTTTTGAAAGCACAGATAATTTCAGTCAAACTGAAGATACACAGTAAGAATAACTTAAGGCACAGTTTGAGAGAACCATTGTAGTAGAATAATACCTTGATGGGTATTTTCACTGACTAGAACTGACAAGGATCTAAGCCTTGATTACAACTGGAGTACTTGTATACTCCAACCTCAGTTAAAAACTCTTTTCCCACTAAAATCTGCCAGAAATTAACATACTGCAGGAGTAATATAAAGATACAATGGACTGAATGTGTAAGAGAGCTGTAGAATTTGTGTAATGTTCTGAAACACTCCCTTTCCTTCCTTCCTTCTCTGTAAACTTGCCTGGCAGATCTTATACACTTCCATTACAACTAATGATAACTCACCAGCAGTGATTACTGTGCAAATTGCATTGCAAAACCAAGTCATCGACACAGGTAGGCTTATAAGAGAGTCAAGTTAAAGACCAATCTTAATTTTTTAATTAGAAATAGAAGCTTATAATAGTTTTAATCATGTAGGTGCATTATTTCCTAGAAGTTTTCATACAGCACATCCTAATGAGTCAGTTCTTCAAAAAAACCCCACATAATGTATAGCCATAGATATTTTCGAAGTTTAACTATATTACAATAAAACCCCAAATGTTAATATTTAGGGGTCTGTTTATTCTCAGTCAGTCTTTTAGCTTCTAAAGTAAAACATCAAAATCAGCAAGAAACCAGAGTGTTTTGGCATCAGCGTAAGCTAAATTTTAAAAGCTAACAAGGTATTCAACATTCTCACCCCAAAAAAGAGAGACTTTCAACAGACACTAAATGGGACAAAAAAAAGGATTTAGGTGTTCAAAAAGGATATTTCACTTTTTAAGAGTGATAATAACTCATTCTAAGTTACTGTAGCTTATTCTTAGCTTGCTATAAATTGTTAACAAACCACTCACACTAGTCAGGGAGCGAGCCTGCCTGCCTGCCAGCCTGCCTCATTCAATATTTGCCAGTGCTCAGCCAGAACCACTGAGGGGTGGGATTGTAGGCGTAGACCTGAGATCCTCCTCATCCCTCACTCTCCACCAAAGCTCAGGAGGTGCAAATAGCAACATACAGAAGAGAGTCAAAACTTACAACTCAAGACACATTGTGCTTGCGCTCCCAGAGACCTCCACATTAACACATTCCTGTTAAAAACACAAGCCCCTGCTACAGGACTGTGACAATTTTCAGGATAGTTACCATTTCCTGCAGCCTCCCTGGAAAGGTGAGCAGCTCCCCCAGCACTGCCTGCCTACCCCCTTGATCAGCTGGGAGGGGAAGGGCAACACTCATTGCCCACACCTGGGTTCAGGACTCGGCCTCCTGGAGCACAGCCAAGGCAGAGTGCTGCCCTCGCGTCAGGTCAGGAGCGCTCCCTCCAATTCTTTACAAAAAGGCTGGGTAACCAGTTGGCATCCTGGTAGTTTGGACCTATGGCAAACATGGGTTGCCTGGAGGAAAAGAGGGGTGGTTTGGGGAGCCTGCTCTGAGAAGACACAGCATTCTTGGGGTGGATTGGTTTTCACCACGATTTACTGACTGATATTTCATTCTGCTCTCCACAGTAGTTGTTGAACAAGTCCCAGTAGAGTAAAGATAACACCCTGTTACAGCCTCAGGCTGTGCCTGCTGGAAGACAAGCCTTTGGGCAGGTTTAGGCTTCACCCACAGGACCCCAGGAAAGGGTTTAATCCACAGGAGTGCTGGAAAGACATAAAAGATCCGAAGTAGCATCCCAGCACTGATGCTGCACCATCACCACTGCGCAGCAAAGATGTGGAGGGCAAAGAATGAACTGTGCCGTGTGCCCCCACAGCACCCTGCACAGTGACTGAGGGACAGCCTCTATACTCACAGACAGCTCTTCCAGGAGCCCAAAGTGGCTGGTCAGGCTACATACGTGTGTATACCTGGGCTCTGTGCCCCGCCACTCCCTTGCTGGAAGACTCACTACGGGGGAGCTTTGAACCTGCTGCAGCCCAGGTGCTCTCCTGGGCATAAGCCACAACATGACAGGCCGGGGCAGGGGCTGACTAGAGGGGGCTGAATCTCAGTCTCCAAGGACTCCACACAGAAGTGGGCTGAGGCTGGGGCAGCAACAGTGTGAGAGCCTCAGCGCTGTACTGCAGGGCCCAGATGCCATGGCAGTGCCCTGGGAGCTGGGCTCTGCTCCCCCAGCACTGTGTGCTCTCCAGCCTCCTCTCACACCTCTCCCTGTGTGGGGAGAAGACATGGCTGCAGGGAATCCTCACGTCCGCCATACACACCCTGTGGAGATTAATTTTAATGAGTGGCTCAGTGTGCATGGGTTTGGTTTGGAGATAAAGGCACATAGAGTAACAAGAGGGTTTTAAAGTACTCTGGTGTCACGTTACTGACTGGGATATGGTAATGCAGAGGGTGTGAAGAAAGACTTGTTTAAGCAGCCCAAGATGTTCTACCCATCTATGTTACTAAAGCTTGAATTTTCATACTCATTCTTTTTCAGCCAAGTGCTGGAACCCGGTCCTGCCCTTGCTTCATTTAGTTTCTAGTGGATATGAGATTCTGCTTTTTCTTTTATTGCTTGTTTAAGCAGTATGAAATCATGCTTTATGCATGGTATTTATAGTTATAGTTTAGGTATAGTTATATTTATTTAGTAGAGGCAAATCAGCTACTGGGAAACCTAGTTTACCTGTTGAAAGGCTTCCTTTATAAGGAGCTTGCACCTAGCAAGCAATGATCCTAGGTGAGATTTAGCTTGCTTAGGAACTTTTATTTAGTGCATGAAAAAATATTGACTAGGATTTTCAAATGCCTGCTACATAGTTCTGAACTTTCTTTCTCATAATTTCTATCTAGTGAGAACTATCATTTATAATTAATGTATCTCAAGAAGCAGTGTCTCCAGCAATGCAGTACTTGCCAACTACATGCTGCAGAAGGCCACTGGCTAGGAGCCAAAATCTCTGTAATGCATTTAACCTCCTGAATTTTTCTTCTAAATGCAATAATACATTTATGCATGGGGAAATAGAGCTTTTCTTGTTTAAAAATATGATCAGCTTGACATAGCAAAACTCATACACATTCCAATAAGTTGCTTCATTGTTTTCCCTTTGCATTTCCATATTCCTACTGCTTCTTTATTGTAAAATATACTTTTCATCATAAAAGCTACACAGAACCTATCACAGTTAGTTATACAGGAGGAGTTGGCTGAACAGCTGCACTCAAACCCCTGCCAGCATTCCGGAGATTTATGCATTGCATTTCAGGGTTAGGTCACAGAAACAGGCTCCAAACGTCCAGGCGTCCACAAATACTACAGCCAGAGACTCCTGTATTTGGAGCACAGTGTACTACACTGCTACTGTATCCAAACCCAAGCAATTAGGAAGTCTGAAAATCTGGTTTATTCTCTGTTTTGGACTGAAAAGTGAGGTGTCTTGTGGCACAACTTCCCCTCTTCCTTGCACAAAGTTTATTTGAGACAAATTGTATGTTGAATGCAGATCGCCAGAACTTGGTTGCTAGTATATGCTGAACAAATTCAATGCAACACAGTTTAGGCTACACCAAGAAAAAAATAATTAGCAAAATATCTGCTGACCAGACTGTCAAAGCACAGAAAAAACAGTTTCTATCATTTAAACCACTGTAAAGAACAATCAAAACATTGGAATAACAGTCTAAGTTATAATTTTATTTCCTAAGGAATGAAATTTAAGCAATAAATTTATTTCTTCAGACTTCATAATAGCTTTTGAACACACTAGGAGACATCAACCAAACTTTAAAGAGGGAAATCATTAAACCCCTGCAAAATTCAAACATGTGCAGAATCACTATTTGCGTAGAGCGGGAAAAGATAAGCAGGACTGACTGTGTCAGTCGATCAAACAAGATTAACACAGTTTAGGACTACCCACCACAAGCAAGCATTTCATAGGAAAAAATGAGAGTGGACAAGATTTATTGTCCTAGAGGATAGAGAAAGGAACAAAGAACACAAAACTGTAGGAAACTGGGCCTCCTCATTTTCATTCCTAAGAAAAGAACATATTCTGTTAAATCAAGCAGAAAATTACATATTGTCTTGTTGGTTTTTTTGGACAGCTCCCAGAGTACTTAATGACAGGTTTGAGAAATGTAGACTTTGATCGTATCAGTGAACCTTTTTGCCTGCAGAGAGCCCAAAACGTCCTGAAACAATGGCGTATTTTTGAGCCTAGTCCTTTTCTGCAGGAGACAAGGGATTAACTAAAGTACTTAGCTCTCTAATTTTATCTTTTCTACTGCAGAAATTATCTACTAGTCTGAAGGCAAAATTGACAAAGATCAGTTTTTCCTGAGATTCCTTTTAAAAGTTTTAAAAATCTCAACCGATGACATTGATTGTTTTTAAGAATATGTGAAGAGAAGAAATAATATTCATTTTTTATCCTCTTATTTTAGGCATCAGTTATTGTTCTGTTGCATATACACAGGTGGATGTGTAAAATCAGGGCCAAATAAAAAAAAGAGAGTGTTTGATCAGCTTTCATTTGTTGAAACACCAGTTGTTCTCCTGTCAACTGCCATAAGTATGCTCTCCATAGAGGGAACAGCCCTGGGGTGAACTCTGTAAAACACTCGGACAAGTTTACAAAATGTTATAATTTTGATTTTGTACTAATTTGTTGCATTGTTTCAAATACTTTTGGCAATTAGAAAACAGGACAATGGGCATCAGCTGGTCTACAAGTCTACCTACACATAGTACTTGCTAACACCCAAGCAGTTCTGGCTGCCTCACTAGGCTGTACTAGCTGTGGTAGGAATTACCTGCATTGAGACAGCTGCAACTACTCAAAGTGGGCTCAATCCATAATTTGTGTTTTGTGTCCTCGGCTAGACCTTAGCATGAGGGACTTAAGCCTAATTAGAACAGTGAATTCCTACTGGTTTTGTAGTTAAAATGGCTTTCCTTTTGTCAGCTGAACGGCTATCATAATAAGCTGAGTTAAGGTCCTGATTGTCAATAAAGGAAATATGCTGCAGATGAACAGGTGGCAAACTCTTTAACTGCAGTAAGACAGAAGAAACACGGTCCAGATAAATAGCCCAGATGCCCAGACAAAGGTCATGAAATTCAATTAGGATGATGATGTTTCTATGGCCAGAGGTGTTATGACATGCATAGAGGCCACCATTGAACTACAGCTTTTGTAGGGCTGAATACATAGAACAATTAGTATGATCCAGTTATGGAATTGAATGTTCATTCCATGAACAATAGAAAGTTAAAATTTTACCAGATTGCTGTTCTGCTCACTATACCCATTCCCAGTCTTTCATAGTCTTATGCCTTCTTCCTCAACTTCAACATCTTAATCTGACCAAGTATCTAATATCAAATGTCCTACTGAATTTTTTGTCCTGAACAACTCTCCTTTGACTTAGTCTCAACCGCTGCTGTATACAACAATTTTTTGTTTGCTATCTTGTCTCATTTCATGATTTATCCAAGGTCATCCACAGACCAAGAATATCCTCAATATGATGGGTGACCTGCTTCTAGATATAAAATGGCATATCTTTTCTTATACTGGTTTATTTTCATTAATTCCTTTCTCTGAAGTTGTTGATCATTTCAAACACTTATATTAGTTTGCCAGTTTCTAATACACCTCCCTTTGCAGTGCCATTTCTCCCTTCTGCTAACTAACCCCATTCTCCTCTATACATGATAACTGTCCTGCCCTTGAATAGTGTATCATCACTCATTTTTTATCTTTTAATCAAAAATCTTGTTAACTGTACCTCGAGGCACATCTGTGGCTATGATGGAAAGAGTCCATTTCCAACTCTTGATAGATAGTCAGTAATGAGTGGAAGCATGTAGGACCAAACATCACTTTCTTTCACCTATTACTGTGGATAAGGAATACAATGAAATTATCTCACCGGTTTATAGTTCAGACATTTTAATTGCTTTTACTTTTGCCTTCCATATCTTGCTTCTTGAATAACATTAGTAAATGTAAATGATTATGTCTTTCAAATATTGTCAAGACGTGACTGACAATGTAAAGGACGTTCTGTATTCATAATCTATTTTATCTATAATTTTTATAAAATTTACTTTAGCTTTATGCAGCAGATTCATTTCCGCTTTGTGAAAACCCTGAGTTGGATTCCAGTCTTCTGCTGTGTCCAAATGGAGCCGATCAGAAAGAAAAAAGAAAGAATTAAATATTTGCCTCCCTATCTTTTTAAAGAGAGTTTACACTGTGAAAACATGTAGAAAAGAGATTAAGGAAAATTATATTTAATTACTAAAAACTTTAGTTCTGAGAGAGAATTGTAAAGAGTATAGGGAGTTATAATTCAGAGAATACTTGCTTGCTCAAGGTCTTAATTTCTCCTAAAACTGTAACATGGTCCCCAGGGAGGTGGTCACACCAAGCCTATCAGAGTTCAAGAAGTGTTTGAACAGTTCTCTCAGGGACATGGTGTGATTCTTGGGGTGTTCTGCCTAGGGCCAGGAGTTGGACTCAATGATCCTGATGGGTCCCTTCCAACTCAGCAAATTCTATGATTCTATGAAAATGTTGCAGCCTAGAGTGCTCTAGGAAATTAGTTATAGAACCTGAAGTAATACCCAAGCATTCATTCATGCAACAATTGGCAAGAAAACATTCAAGCAAATGTTTTACTATGATCTGTCCCCAGCCCTGCCAATATCCTCATATTAAAAGCTTACATAAAATTATTTAGAAAGTAGAGTCCTTCCCAACATCCAAACTGGTCAGTTTCACACATTAAATGACATGACATTTCCATTCCATTTATGTTCAAGAAAGATGTTGAAAGTAAACAAAATTTAAATAGTCAGCAACAGTCCTAAATTTAGTTTAAAGAGACTTTGTGTGAACTATCCATAGAGCAGCTCATCTTTTTCTTTGTGTTTACAATATGAATGGAAAATTATGTCCTAAGAGGACATATGTTCTTTCCTTTTCTTTCAATTTTTTAAAATAATGTACTCAACACTGAGGAAAACACACCACCTGGGGAAAAAAGATTAAATGTTCAATTAACAAAATTCTGATGGTCTTACCCGGGCTGTTATTAAAGGAGGTGTTTGCTTTAATAAAGTACTGTTAGGCTACCTTGGCATAGCCTAAAGGAAGAGAAAAAAGTCGTAAGGAGACTCCTGACTTTTAAATAGGGTATTCCCATTATCAACTGGCACTTTAGTTGCTTCTGTGCCAGTAATCTTCCCAATATCCACAGATACTGAAATATTTCAGGATATATTATCTGAAAAGTTAAAAAAAAATTGGGATTTGGACTGAAGATACATCTGGTTCAACATCAAGCTTCTAGCAGTTGTCAGTATAGACAATGTTGTAAGCACTCTAAGTATAAGCACTGGGAAATTTAATTTCCCAGGTCTGTTATTCAGGTTAATGTCCTTAGATAAGGGGGCTGGTTTGTTTGTTTTAATTGAGTCTCACAACTCCAAACATCTTGTGCTGGACACCTTGTTCAGAGTGTGCTATCATGTCAGCTGTGTTTTGTGCTTACAGACACATCAGTCAAAGGTGGGAGCAGCTGCACCAAACACTAAGCAAAGTGCTGCAAGCACACCATTCCTACTCCAGAGAGCTGATAATCTAAGCACTCCCATGGATAACCTCATTAACTCAATTACATTTATTCTCTTCCCTCTGCCTTTCACCGCTTTCGCTTTTGTATCACAGTGCAGCAAAGAGGTATTTGATGGACAAATATCAGTAGCCTTCCAGAAAATATGAACTAGAAATAGATTCTTAATGTGCAAAGGTTAGATATCCTGGCCTAGTAAAATTAAGCAGTTGTTTCATGTTTATAGCAAGTACGTGTAAAGTGGGAAAAGAGAGTGCTAAATCTGTCAGTACTTTCAAATCAAAGGACAGTAAGCTACAGAAGGGCTCAGGACAGTACAGATCATACATTTCACTGACATGGGATGAATATGACATGAAATGCTCAATCTCAAGATAGCATTCTAAGGAAGTGAAGGAAAGTAAAGGAACATTTGGAAAAGGAAAACTAAAGACAGATGGAAGATCTGTCTTTTCCGTAATACATCATAAGGGAGTATTGCCTTGAACTGCCTTGTGCTCTCTGATTTCTGGGTGGTTTAGCTGTGGGTGTAGACATTAGCCTCATGTTTCCATTTCATCCAAATACATGAATTCTCAAGCTCTGAAAAAGCAAATAAGACCTTTGCAGGCTCACAGATACCAAAGCGCTGGACTTCTCCTGCGCAATTGCAGGAACATATAATTACTCATGTGAATGTACAAAGCTTTATTTTCAACCATTACTGTTACCAGTGCTACTTTTGTGGCAAGATACTGTAGCACAATGTGAGCATACAAAAGAGAAGGAAACTCATGACAGGGCCGATATACTGACAGTAGGCTCTGTAAGCAGAGCAGAAGGCAAGGTTTGGGGTTTTGGGGAGTCTGCTTGGTGATACTTGTTGTTGGTGGGTTTGGTTTCTTTTATTTATATTTTTATTTTTTATTTAACTTGAGGCACAAGACGATTACAGATACAGCAGAAATATGCAATATTAGAAAATACACCTTATTTTAATCTTGTCAGATAAGTATCTTACATGAGTCTGAGAAACAGGGAGAAAATAATTGGACAGGATATTTACAGATCCTCCTTTCTTTCTGTTCCACTCCACTGAACTTACTGTTATTTACTCCCATTACGGACTATTCATGACAAAATTGTTTTTCTTCTCTCCTCATGTCAGTATCCGATCAGACACAAATAAGCTTCTTCTGGTCCTTCTAATTCAATGCTAATACAAAATATATCAAGTGCCATAACAGAGTTTTAAGAAGTCCAGAGTTTCTCTGTGAAGTTATATATTAACAGTCTGACAATGCTCTCTCTGATGTGGAAATCCAGCTGTGTCCCAGAGAGAAAATCAGATGGCTTTCCATTAAACCACAGCTCTCAAGATCATGCACAGATCAGGAATAAGTCAATTGGAAATAGCTGTGAATAAACATCTGTTTAGCAGTATGCAGGATATAAGATTTTTCTGATAATAGAAGTTGGAAAATTTCCATATATATATATCATAATTCCTTTTAAAGATATAAAAACATAAAAGATATAAATTTTTAATTCAACTCCTATAGTCCTCAGCACAGTTACAGTTCCTTAAACTGGCATTAGCCCAAATCATGTATTAATAAGGCTGCTTATGTTGCCAATTAAAGCCCCAACTGCATGGAAGATTTCAGGGAAACCTTAAGGCAAAACCCATACCATGGGGTATGGGTAGTCATCTTTATTTATAAATATACATATATCGTGACACAACTGCCTTGATCCCTCAATTAGGGTCTGCTCCACCTCTGTCCTAGAACCCTTGATACTCCTGTTGTTGTAGCTTGAAATGAAAGGATCCTGCCCACTGTTTTCTGAGGAAGGCATACAGATAAAAGACAGAAATACCTTGCTCATGACCTAAAAAACTATTTCTCACTCAAATATTAGCATGCAGTGTAGCTTATATTTCAAAGAGATAGAATGTCAAGTTACTTTAAAATTCCTCTAATGATATTGTCTGCTGTGAGTTATTCTTATTCTGTTTTGACTGTTTCATTTCACATTCTCTTCTGATTCTATCGTGAAAATAAGTGCAGAAAAGAGAGCCTTGAAATATTTACAGTGAGTATATGTAAAGGCAGCTTTAGAGAACGCAAATTTAAACTCTCCATTGAAATATAGCCTGTATATAAACTGCTGTGCTACAGAGTGTAACATTAAAGAAAGTCATAAAGTTCTGACAGAAAAGATATTAAAGGCCCAGGCTGTTGCATGAAGCAGAGAAACTTCCAGATCAGAATGTAATGATTAAAGCATCGGAAAGAAACCGAGTTTTCTTATGTGCAACTGGAAGACATCATGAGGAACTTAGTATAGGTGAGGATTCAAATTTTGAACATGTAAATATTTTTTTACTTCAGATCTTCAGATGGAACAAAGAATTCTCTTCTTATGCTGCGAAATGAATTTAATTTTAAAAAAAAAAAAGGAAGTTTGATCTGGATCAGGAATGTGTGTATACATAAATCGCAAAAAAAATTGTATATGTTTGGTATGGTGATAAACTTTGAAAACTGCTGGGCTTTGGGGTATTTTGAGTTGTTGTCATCTGATGACTCAGACTAAGAAATCTTACAGATGTTTTGTAAACACCAAGATTTTCAGTAACAGGAATTGCTTACAAGACTATTTCAGATCTATCTAAAATTAGTTCTCACTACTTAAATGTCCTTTTACCTGGCACATGTAGATTTTTCTGTTATAGAACCATTTGTATAAAGACTGCATGAAAGAACATTCAATTTAACTTTTTTCTGTTAAAAAAATTTCTTAATAAAACCTCGAAACAAGATGCTTTTGAATTCTTCTGCACTCTGGAGTGCAACTGGTTTCTACAGGCACACATGTAACTTTGAAAGTGTGGTATAAGAGTTTATGGCTTTTTGCGCATATATTACATGTTCCTTCTGCTAAAGAAATATCCACAGAAACTGGGTTTATATTGCCACCTCATTTATCATCTCAAAGTAGATAAAACAGGTCTGATGTTCTAAGCCACCTACTTAGTCGGTTATTTTTAAACACTGGGGGTATAGCTTCTTTTCTGTGGTAAGATTTCCCCCTGCTTCTCCCTCAACATCTCTAGACAACTCATAACTTTTTATCAGTTAAAAATGGTAAGATCATGATGACAATCCAGCTTAGGGAAAACACTTGCAGATCTTGGAAGACTGAACATGAGCTCCTCTAAAGCATCTTTATCTGCTATTTATTTATTTAACACACTCAACAAGTTTTTCTTTGATAATTTGTCTTTAAATCAAAATCTACATCCAGCATAGATAGGATTAGCACAAACAGTCTGACACTACACCAAAGCTATTTTGGAAATATTATTCTCCTTTGCAAATTAATTGACACCTATTTTTCTTGGTTTACCCCTACCATACCTCCTCTTGGAGGTGTGTAGGAAAGAGCTTTTTTGGTGAAAGAAAATTATAAAAAAACGCCCCAAAATCCACCCATTTGGTCAGGCAGCCTGGGTCCCATAAATATAAGTTAGTCCAGTGTTATGCAGGCAGCCTGAAGACCCTGCCATGTAGTTACACTGGAACACAAGTGCTGTCCTGCCAAAGCAGCAAACCTCCTGTATGGTCAAGCTGCTTCTCTATCCTCTTCATATCCTACTTGTGCACATGCTGCAAGCAGGAGGCAGAGCAAAGAGAAGAGAAACAAAGCACAAAGGACTACAGCTGTCATGTTCTGAAGCTACTGCTTGCTTCCATGTAGCCAGGAACATGCAAACAGTATTAGGTAACAACAAGAGAAGGTAGCTGGAGACTGGGGAGAAAGAGTTAATCACTCTTCCCTGTTTCTTCTTTCAGTAAAGTAGTATCTTAACACACACCCTAACTATTTGCATTGGCCATCAAGTGTTCAGTCTTAAAAGAGGTTTATTCTTAAATGACAGATAAAGTTTAGAGAACTCATCTGAGCCTGTAATTATGATTAACCTTTTTACAACAACAAAAAAAACTTTTCTCTTTTGGACTGGGAGCTTCATAGGGAGTTAGGAATTCAGTTATAGATTTTCTACTGTGCTTTTAGACCTTCCAGTTTCTCTGACAGTATGTGCATATGTCAAGTGTTATGTCTTAAATATATTTAGCTACAGTAACACCTTTGGAGGCAAATGCAAGTGCAAGTCTGCAGCTGCTCCTAGTCCAGCCATCTCTGACTGGCATGGTTTTCTGTCTTTGATACCACCCATGCAACACTCCAGATAAATTTCATTCATATGTGCATAGAGTTCAGTTTATCTCTTTCGGTCTTCATTGCTAAAAATGCCCTTTACCCTTATGCACAGCTGGTTGCTGTGTGGCATTCCTTCTACTTAAAAGGTGGAAAACCTCTTAAAAGCCTAAGGCTGTTCAGAACTGCTCCCTGGAGTGGCTATAAGCTAAAACCCCAAATTCAGCCTTCTATCCTGTGAGATAATTCCAAAATAATCCCAGAAGTGTTTCAGATACTGCCAGCAACATGTGAGCCACTTAGCCTAGTGTCCAGCTAGAATCCTAATTTAGCAGATCATCATGTTTTTCTTCAGCTCTTAGACCATTTATTTCCTAAACATACCTTTAATAAAGGTAATAATAATAATAAAGTGGTCATAAGGCAGCCTTACCTTGTTTCCTGCCAAAATTTATTCTGATGTGAACTCTGCAACTTCTGCTTCTGCTCGGTAGAAACATTTCCACACAGACTATACTTATACGAGAGTCAGAATGTCTGGCTTTTTTGCTCTGGGCACCATTTCCAGTCACATGAACTGGGAACAGTTTGATTCAGATGTTAACAGCCACTGACATTTGCAGGAATGTTAAAAAAAAATAAATCATAAATGCCTTAAGAAATTTCACTGCTTAAAAGACTTAGCACAAAAGTTATTGAAAATGACGTATGTGTTTTCTTTGGAGGAACATAGGTGTTCATAGTATTATGTCACATAACCATATATTATGTTATGGAGCAAACCATTTAGAATAAAGTTTTCTTCCCAAATTTTTTATCTTTACAGTCTCACTAAAGTAGAACTTGTGTGCAAATCAGGGAAGAATCTCACATTTTATTTTTAAACGGATGTTGGAGTTTGAGAAATTAAATGGGGTGAATTCCACAAACTGACAAAAGCAGTGGATTAGAATAAATCTGTGATTGGCACCTAAGCTTCCAGCAAGGTCCCTTCCCTCTCTTTATTTATTTCAAACACATTTTTAAATTCTGTAAAGTGATATATTTTTATTGTCTTAATTTGAAGGTGCTCTGCATCGGGGGAGGGGGGAAGATGACAGATTTGTGGTTTACATTTCATAGGACTGTGGTAATGGAGACACTCAGAACACAGCTCTCTGTTCCAATTCATTTCATGCTCTGAGGAAGTCTCACGCTCAGAAGGTGACCTTCAAGGGGCATTGCTCTGTCCCTGAATCATTGTATTTGCAGGAATGTTATAGCTGACAGACTCTCATTCCTCTCATTCTAAATGGAAGTTACATGGATTATTTTAAGCCTTCCTACCACCTGAGATACTTTTTTTCTGCACTCCCCAGCCTTTTAATGTGAACAAAAAGAATCAAAGAACCTCGCGAAGCCTACAAGGAGCATTCAGAAGTTTTGAAAACTTTTCCCTTTCAAGATCAGTGAGAGAGGAAGAAATAACTCCAAGCCAGCTAAACGTAGATAAAAGCAATACATGCACATTATTCCTTTATAACTTTTGCATGGTTCTGGGAGCAGAATATTGGTATTTTTCTAAGAAGAAACAGAGGGAAAATAGTAATATATTTCCTCTTTCCCCATCAATATGGTTCCCACAGCTCTTGCACCTTCACTAAAGAGGTAACCAACTGATTGGCAAACCAAGATTCTGTGCAAGGCACAGGAGGAAAAATAAATTGGTAAGTGTGCAGTGACTAGTTGTTCTAACACAGCTGGTAAACTCCTGCTGTCTAGTGCAGGAAAAGCCTATACATATTTTGTGGCTGTCAGACTTCCTAACTAAGCACAGGTCACCTGTATCATACTTCTACATTAAGTCCATCCAACATTTGTCAGAAAGGGGCTGATTTTTTGTGTTTGGATAATCAAAGAACAGAAGCAAAGAGTATCCCTTTGTAAATGATATTTTTTTTGTTGTTCAGAAGCTAATGATAATCTAAATGAATGATTGAGTCCCTCAAAGATGAATTACTGACAGAAAACTGCCTCTTCCATAAGCATTTTGGACACCAGCAGCATGTTATACTGAATAAGAATGAGCTACACAGCTAGTGCTCCACAGAAATGGCTGGGGTGTGGAGTAGGTGGTGTTTCAGGAAGAGCTACTATCCTTTTGGTGCAGCATCCACACTGGCAAATCAGTCTGATGCCTGTAAGTAATTGAGAGTAGATATGATCTTGTAATTTGTTTTGAAAATTCTCCTGAAAGATATACAATTCTTGGGAATGACCCTGCACGGACATCCCGAAAGTTAAATATAATGGGGCAGAGAGTAGAACAGTTGTTTCATTTAGTTTGAAAGCATGAAATGTTACTATTTATTTGCTGTATTTTCAGTCTAGATTACAGCTAAAGTGTTTTTTTAAAACAATACATAGTTTTAGCCAAAAGGTGCAAAAATTTCCATACTCTAAAGAAAGAATTTCAGCAACCTTCAAATGCAGCCATGTGAACATCACAGTATTCCTGCTTCATGAGATTTCTTACCCAATCTAAGATTTAAAAGACTAGATCAAAAGAATATTAACAAGCTCACATTGACTGCATCATCATTATTAAGACACTAAATTAGACAAAGACATCATGACAATCTGCAAACTCCACGGTTCAAAACAGCGGGAATTATCCTGCCAGAGTGGATTATGCAGAGTAGGTTAGCAAGATTATCATGAAGACATCGTTTGAGACTATTTCATGAAGACAGTTTATGAAGCAAAGATATCGAGAAGAAGGAAGATAGCATAAACAATATAAGAAGCTACAGGACAGTCAGTAAAATCAGAAAATATATTTTGTTTAAAAAATCTGAACATTCTCCACTCCTGCCCTCCCCCCTCCCCCCCCGCGCAAAAAAAAAAAAAACAAAAACAAACCAAAACAACAAAAAGACACCTACAAATCGTGGCAAGACTACTTTAGAAATTGAATGGGAAAATTTCCTTTTGACTTCATTTTGTCTATAGAGCTGTTACCGCAGCAGATTAAAGAGATACTGAATATGCTCCATCTCACTGGCCTACAGAGCTGTTTCCACTTCAGTTATCAGACTGTGTGTGGGATCCCCTGAATCCTGGTTTCAACCCTCCACAGAGGGCTGTGCACTGATCATTTCCTGAGTCACATGTGGGTGGATTTTGTATCTTTAGCACTAAATGAGCTAATTTAACTGCAGGTACAAGTCAAAGAAATTTCTCCTGAACCCATTTTTATCCAATTATTAAATGATTCTATCTTAATGTTTAGACAAATATGATGAGAACTAATGCCCTACAAGAAAAGCACCTGTATGGAGGTGTTTTGCTTTGTCTCCCAGTGTTATAGTCAAGAGAGGAAAGTGAATTTTGGTTTTTCCTATCTGTCAGGAAAAAATAATGTAGTGAAGTTGCCATATTTAGCAGCACTGTCTAGAAAATCACATCAGCGGAAGAGCCAGAGAACATAGGATTTTGTTTGGTTTTTTGGTTGTTTGATTTTGTTTTTTTCTTGGTTGGTTGTGGGTTTTTGTTCGGGGTTTTTTTGGTTAGTTTGTTTTATTTTGTTTTGTTTTTTGGGGTTTTTTTTGTGTGTATGTGTTTTGTTTGTTTTTGGTTTTTGTGCAGGACACAAGTAGAAACCTAATGTCAGTGAAATATAAGGCAGTATGTATTAAAATCATTGCCCTGCCAAAAGTCATGCCTAGGGTACCAATACTGGAATGGTTTTCCACTGCCCAAAGCAACATCTAGACTGAGATGAAATGAGACTAGTTGCCTTTTTGCCCTGTAGGCTGTTGAAGGCAAGCTACAAATCTTATTCCTTGGAAACTCAGTCGCCAGGTACCATAGCTTTTTTGAAGAAGAATCTTGCAGAAGTTCTCAATCGTAAGAAACCAGAACTCTGGTTTCTATATGTAATACAGTCTTCCCAGAGGAGAAGATTCCATATGCTGGAAATGAAATGTTACGTTAGATTTTGAAGGATCACAGGGTACTTAGCTGTAACAAGTTCCAATCCTACCCTCTTTACCAAAACGGGGCTTTAAGACTGAAAGTCAGTCACACATGTGACTTAAGAACCGTAACTTGGAGTACATCACTCTGATGTTTTAGAAGAGCAAAGCAGCAAATAGACTAGTTTTAATATAAGGAAACGTGGTCAGTAAATACGCTTTCCTTTGTTTGAAAGTTCAGCACTGGGCAAGCTCTTTCACTGCTCTCAAATCCTGTGATACAATATGTGATTTGATTTCTTGGTTCTGTTAGATGTGTGATGCATCAGTACTTGTGATGGTCCAGGCACTGAAATTCTTGCATACAGAAATACCAAGCATTTTAAACCAAGTTGCTGATCAAGATAGAAGAGGATCACACCTCAGTGAAGGCACTCAAATGACACAAGAAAAAGCCAGATTATGGAGAAACATAAATGTCTGCACTGTCATTATAACTGTTCAGAAGTATGTCTCTGCACATACAGGGGAAGAAAGAGAGAATCTCCTAATTTCCTTTTCTTTTTTTTCGTGGATATTTTGCAGGTAAATCATTTCTCTAGCACAGAAATCCATAAAAGATTAGGTGATAAATCTCTATAAATTTGTCTTTAATTTTCAGTCTTTATTTTACTTTCTGGTCATTATTTCAAACCCATTTACGGAAATACTGCCAAACATACTGTTTTGTCAGAGTTCCTGCAGAGAAAGTTAAGGCAGTTATTTCAAATAAGCAGTTTTTTATGTGATATAAAACATCCTCAGAACACCAGATGGATATTATTAAATTTTATGGTAGCCCGTATAGAGATAACACTAGTTTTATGGAGACAGAAAGAGTCATAAACCAATTAGAGTATCAACTTGGTCTTTACATCATGTTCTGCATTTCAAAGGCAGAGGCAGAATTCCCAGTGAAGTCCCATCAGACAGCACAAATGGCCAGAAATAGTACAGAATATGTCTACAATAACTGTACTATTGAAAAACATGCAATTCTTGCCCTCAGCCAGAAATAGCAACTTCATTGCTCTACTAGCTGCTGTCAGCTGCAGGGCAAAGCACCAGGCAGGGGGTTCTGAGGAGAATCATAATCCCAGTATCAGGGATAATACCCTATTACCTCAGAAATTAGGTGCATGCCAGTGAATATACTCCGAATTTCAACACTGTGCCTACTGGGTCTTTCATGCAGCTTCTAAAGAATTTGTGTGATGAGAGAGAAAGATAATAAGAATATAAAGAGAAGATGAAAGCTGATAATTAAGAAAATAAAGCTGTTGACTTTGTTTATAGGAAACCATAGTCTGCTTCTTTCTGACAATTGCAAGGATTGGGAAAGTGTTTCACAGTTCAAACTGAAACTGAAAGCTAGTGTCTGTCATTGTTTCCTGGGCAGATCCTGCTGTAATTCACACAGCTGAACTTGTATGTAATGCTCTACACGCTTGGCAAACACATGAATCAGGAGGGGGCCAGCAACAGCAGCCTCACTGATACCTCGGTATTGTTTTGTCCCTTTTACAGGCGTGGAAGCATGGACTGACAATGTACCTTGCCAAAAGCTGTTGAAGAATTAAGCAACAGAACTGCCTCGAGCCCAAGGCCCGTGTCCAAGTCACCGAAGACTACAATCCTTACAAAAAAGCCCATTGCCTTAACTAAAGCTGTATCCTTGTCTTGGGGCCCCAGCCGGTCCTCAGACTCCGCTTGCCAGAAAGGTCTAAAGCTGTACCTGCACGGTAGCAACAGTTGCACCAAACAAGACAGACGCTGTTTATGGACAGAGGAAGATTTGGCTGTAGATGCGTCTCCTTTTAAGTGTTTCTCGGGAAGAGATGGAGATGCCATGTGCCAGCGGCCACATAGATTTATGTTCTCTAATGTTCGTTACGAAAACATATCCTGCCTAAAACTGGGGCTACAAGTCCTGTGAAGGATTTTCTCACATTGCTTTCCAAACATACCCACCAGTCTGAAGTTTTCCACTGACAAAAGCACATTGTTTTGATGTACAGTTTGTATACCTTATATGCCACTTCCTCACTCTTCAATTATTTTTTCTTCATTCAGTGCTCAGTTCCATGTTTTAAAAAAAACAACCAAATTTGCTTATAAACATTTTCCTCCCTCCACAGCAAGCTCTGAATATTTCAAGATATATACATCAAGGAAGTTTTTCCATAATATTCCTGTTCCTGAACTTGATGACCTTCCTGTGTTTTAGTTTGAAATAAAGCAAGTTACATTTTGCTTCCAGTAAAAGGTTCCTACCCTTAAGATGCAAAACATTAGCTGTATGCACAACATGTTTAAAAAAAAAAATCCCATAATTATTTCTGTTTGCAAAAGGCTTCTTGCAAGACACCTTCATGGTGCAAATATAATTTTTACAAAGATATTATTGTCTAAAATTTATAAAAATACCTTCTGCAATAATTTGAAAAATTCTGATTTTAATAAATATATAAAGATACATTTCTTGAGACAGTATCTTAAGACCCAGTAGAAACCCGAGGAATTCACTAAAATCACAGAAAATCTTACCTTAAGAAGAATCAGCACAGAGTCTCTAGTTTTTCTCTTACTTCATATTCAATCAAATGCATATGGGAAGACTTAATGCTGACTCCTTCCACCTCTGTAGTGGTCAAAAAACAGATAGCCAGAATCTAAGAGCTCCTATAGGTTAGGCAAACTGAACGGGAGTAACATCTGGCTTTCTGCCTGAAATTAATTGGAGAAATGTATTACAGGCTGTGTACTTATCATCAGCTGCCAAGAAGCATTTAGATAATGCTTCTTTACAAGAGGAGAAAGGAAGATTTTTCATTTCATTTCCAGAGAGATGCATGTACACTGTCAGGCAGATAACAATTAAAGACTGGCTGGTGAATATCAGAGAAAAAAAGTGACATAATTTAGTTTTTCCTTTAAAAAAAGTGTAATTGCAGATATGGAGGGAGGCACTTACGTTTTCCTATGGATTTCAGGATGAAGAACCCAGCTGATAAACTTTCAGGCCTATTTTTCCCTCTTTTGAGAAACCATCAGTAGAAATTACCATTTCTTCAGGGCTGTGAAACTGCACTGGTGACTCTTTACCACCTCACCTGACTCTGCCACAGGTGTCCCAGTGCCTGTGTCAGGGCTGCATTACTGCTGTCAGCAAAGCATATTCTAGTAGCTTTCTCTGTGGGCTGTATTAAGATTCTATGGGAAGGAACCAGAAAACAATAATAGCTGAAAAATATGGGAAAAGGGGAAAAGAAGAGCTCCCTGAAGAGTATAAGTTGAAAGACTCTTTACTGCTGAAAGGCCATTAGCATAACAACTTATATGGTACACAAACATCACAGTAATCTCTGTTTATTATTATTACTGTTTATTATTATCTTTTTATTATTATTATTGCTCCTAAGTGAGCAGCTTAAACCAGGCATGCATTTGGATGAAGATGGATGATTATCGTGGCAGAGAACAGAGCAGGACAAAGGAGAAAATAGCAGAAATAAAAGAAGGCAAAAATTAGGATAAGCAGGCAAGAAAGAAACTAGAATAGGAGACAAAAAGAGTTTAGGTAGAAAGAGTATGGCACAAACTTTTTTCTAGTCTCTTTGCTTCTTAGATCACAACACATGTCAGGAAAGAGCTGGAGTGGCAGGCATTCCTTAAGAGAATGAACATCAGCCTGGCTGCCTCGAGAGGAGGGTCTCAGCAGGATGCTTTAGGCAATGGCAGCAGGAGGGTCTCCCCAGCCCAGGATCAGCTGTGTGCCTACTGTGACTGGTGGGGGATGAGGGCTTAGCCAGGCACACAAGGCTCTGTGGCAGGAGATGCAGCATATTGCTAAATGAAGTGCTGTGGAGTGCAGAAACATCCACACTCTTTCAAGCAGCAGGGAGCTGTTGAATGCCTTCCCATAAGACTGGCAGTCCTGCTGGCAGAACAGGAGGGATTTTTTGCCTCCTGACTGGTAGCAGTTCCTCTCTGCTCTGCCTGCATGGTGAAATGCAAAAATGTGAGGGCTGGCACTGAATTCTTCTGGAGCTGTTTTGGGCAGAACAGATGTAACACGGCTTTACAGTCTAGAGCTGTCCACTGTAGGCTGGCAAGGCAACAGGAATGGTAGCTGTATGATCCCCAGTCTTTTGGCATTAATGTCAATGAGCAACACCAGTTTTCCCCATGCATAAAAAGTCTTTTAAATCTTCCCTGCAAATTTGCCTTGAGCTGGTCTGAAAAAACCGAGAAAACTTTTCTTGTGTACAATAATACCTGGTGCGAGTTCTGAAGCACTAGAGTTATGCTTGGTGAGGCTCAGTAAACTCACAGCACTGAAACAGGGAAGGTGCTGCCTACGCAGGGAGCTGGATGCAGGTAGAGAAATGAAGACAGGAGATAACTGTGGCACAGCACAGTAATTAGAATATAAATCAAGATTAATCTCCAGGACAATATTTTTATTTGGGTACTGACAAATACTTTATTTCAATTAAAAGAAGTCCTAAAGATTAATAAATTATTCCCAAATTAATTTCTGCAAAGGTTTTACTGTACTACTGATTTAATAATTTCATATTTTAATCCCAGAATGTGGTATAAATGAGCACACATATAGAAGACTTTTATGCCTGCACAAAGTTAATTTTTCTATCACTTAACCAAAAACATTACAAACTAACTCAGCCATGAGAGTAAGGGTGATGGCCCCAGTATGAAAATATATATATCAGCTCTTACACTTACCTTTTAATCAAATAAGGTGTAAGGATTTGTATAGAGGCAAGCATGTGGATGGTTGAACAGAAAAAAGGCTGTAGGTTTATACCTCTGATTGTGACTTTACCAGCTACACTTTCATCAAGAAGTTGTTATAGTTAAGCTGTGAAAAACTCCATACATATTTGTGCATTTTTGATGAGCATGCCTGTTTCATTTGGTTTCATATGCATTCGTTAGGCTTTTCTGCATAGTTTGATTAGCAAAATAGCATAATGGAAAAATAAACAGTCCACAGGCATGGGTTGTCTTTCACATTTATTGATACAGCAAACTAATGAAGTGGAGCTAGGCTTAGCCACCGAATTAAAAATCTAATGCTGAAATTGGGAATCAATCTCCCTGTTAGCATTTCCAATGATGTCATCAGGACAGCACTTAGGAAAGGTTATATTGGTCTCTTTACTGTTCATGTTATGTTCTTTTCTTCTGCATCTAAATAAATAAATAAGGTTAACCTAGCAATTTATTTGAATAATTGCTATTATTCAAATATAGCTCATAGATTTCGAATCAATTTTCTCACCCCTAAACCAAACAAATAGGAAATTTCATATAATCATCCAACTCCAGTCAGTGGAGCATTAGGAAAACACCGCAGCATAACACCAAACTGGTGGAAGCTGCCAATTCTGCTGCTTTTAGAAATTACTGTATTTCTCTTTCTGCTCCCCAGTTTTCCCTTCCTAAGCTCCTTCTCTGATCCCTCTTTTTGTATACCGTAAAGATACTCTCTTTCTCTAGGCCCCAGTCCTTTGTTCTTCCACTTCTTGGCTCTCACTAAAAGAGTTGTCTTTTTCTGTTAAAATGATATGAAAAAATCCATACTTGGAAATGAATGTGAGAAACCCCAGGTATGGTGGTAGGACTGTTGAGAAGTTATAGTGCTTTGATTTGCCATTTGGGTTTAACAGGGAAAGCAGGCTGAAAAAATGATGATCCTTTACTGCCACGGCAGCAAGAAAGATTATACAGGCTAGAGGTTATTAGTTTTTGGGTTAGTTGATCCTGGAGGAAAAAATATACTAAGGTAAATACTTTTAAAATTAAAGCATTTGTACTAGGAGAAAAAAAAAGATCTTTCTTGATGTCAGTGGCCCACAAAAATGTGCAAATCTTTAGAGCCTGTTGTGAGGTGAAGGCTCCTGAAAGTGGTAACTTATTGTCCTATAATATTAAAAAAAAAAGCTGCCTAAACCCAACAAGCAGAACACCCAAAGCCTGAGATACTATCTCAACAGTTTTCAGTTTCTGAGATAGGTGTATCCATGTACATGGGGTTCAGAATTTCATGTCCCCACCCTGGAGAACAGCTTTCTAACCAAACTGGGCGTGCCCTTGTGTGCAGACCAGAGTTAACAGTGGTAAAGTGCTTTTGCAGAGCAGGAATTGGCTAAAGATGTAGGAAACATGGTAAAGGTCAAGCTCCCAGTCAATATGGCCAGGGGAACTCGCTGGCCACCAGTTAGAGAAGGGTAGGAGCTGGGAGAGATAGGAGGCAACTCCTGCCCACTTGCTGAGCCTGGGGCACAGCCAGTCTGCGCTGGGAGGGAAGGAAATCCAACACAGGGGACTCTCACTCCAGCATAGCTAAAGGTGAACCTCTCCTTCCAGTCTGTTCTTCCACGAGTCTGTAGGTGCATTGCTTTACATGGCCTTTAGAAAGAGAGACATTCTGTGCAACAGGTGTTCACATCACCCTCCTCAGGTGCATGTCTCGGCTATTCTCTTGCATGGGCACCTGGAGTGCTGGCAATAGGGTGTAGGAGGCTGTAGTAAGATTAATGTATTTTGCATAGAGTGAAAAAAACCTAAGAGGACACTGACCCTTCATGATTAACTCCTGGTTGTTCTGCCTTTGAAGAAAACACCAGAGAACGAAATTAAGTTTTTCTGTTACAAGTTTTCTTTTCCCTTGTGGCATGTAATATTCACTTTCACATCAAGAACCATGATCAAGAAGTGTTTTACCAAAGAGATACCTTCTTGTTTTTTATTTGTCCAGAAGGCAGAATTTAAGAATAAATACCATTTAACATCTCATACTCTTTGATTTTGAGAGTGTATATGGTGTAGGTATATCTAGATAAATAGATACAAATACTCATATAGCTATATATTTAATGTAAGAGACTAAAAGTGAATTTAATAGAATATATTTAATCAATTTTTACCAGGCTAAATTTTTTAAAAATTCAGATATTAACTATCTTGATATATTTTCATGCTTTCTTTGCTTTCTTATAATATTTTTTTTCCTCTCAAAAGATCATGCAGTGCCACCTAGTTGTTGCTGCTGAGGTTTGCAGAAAAAACATTTAATTGAAAACAACTACTTCTGTAAAGGGTTATTAGAGAAGTGATTTTCTTCAACTCTTGGGAGGAAGGGTGGTCATGTTGTTCCTTCCTACCCTCCCTCAATATAATTCTAACATCATTTGTTTACAGAATATTTAAAATTTTTACTTTTATGTCAATTTTAGGATGCTCACGTTTATTACTGTGGCATACAAAACACGTTTATCTGAACAACATACCAAGTTACTAAACATCCAAAAGACAATTAAGAAGTGATGCTTGAGAGGAGCAGTTACAACAAATATGATTGACCACAGGAAAATAATTTCCCTCTACATGTTACGTGTGGAGGTAGGAGCAAGAGGTAGCTTCCACTGCAGCCACAGGCAAATGTGAGTGTTAGCATGAACATGAGGGCCTGTGGCAGTAACAAAGCTTCACCTCGTGGCTCATCCTGCAGTTAATAGAAGGACACCCCTCAGCCCGAACAGCAGCAGCCATATGGTCAGCCTCAACTTAAATATGCAGGTACAATGTAGCCATAAGAGGAGCTTGAATGGTTGCTTTTCAGGTCTTCAAACTGTGTCTTCTCACAGCTGTATGAAAACTTTTCTGTTTTTCTGTAGATCTGCATCTCAAATACTTACGTGGTAATCGGTGCCTTCATGTAAGCAATCAAAAGGCAAACCAAACAAAAATAAGTAGGATTCCAGCATGGAACAGCTACTGAACACAATCTGAAAACACGAATATCAAAGGTTTAAAACAAAAGCATTAAGTAAATAATTGATCCTACCTCCAGGCTTCCTTTAAATAGACATAAATATTTTTAAAAGTCCCTAATTCTGGGAGTACCAATGCATGACCTTTCCATTTGTAGCGTGGAAACTGATTGTATATCCTGGATCAAAACACTTTCCCCTCAGAGAGAGAGTGAATTAACAGATTTTTTCAGAGTCATTTTGTACAGGTTTCTGGGTGCCCTCTAGAGTATGTAACAGGTTGAAAGGGTGACACATGATACTAGCTCAAATTCAGGTCCTTTGATAAATGAATAAGGGCTAATATTTCATAACCAATATTGTCAGTTCCATCTGACCTTTAGACTTTTTCTTGATATTGGAATTTTTGGAAGGTAAGTATGAGGGAGTGTCTAAATAATACAGGTCAGCTTCCTGCAAAAGCTGAGAAGCTCCATGCAATTATAAGGAACTAATCCATTAAAAATCCAACCAAACCATGAAATAGCCTTTTTTCTTTATTATTTGTTGATCTGTTCAAGAGGATTCTGTTATTTTAAGCAAGCATACTTAAAAATGCTTTTAGGATCACCTGTTGTTTTAGGACATCTTGAAGAATATCTGTGTGAAAACATACAAAAAATCAGTGGATGGCACTGTTGGCTTGTGTGTAGAGAAGCCTCTCCTAAATTATGAAATATATATGGATTTTAAGGTTAGCTGTATATATATGGATTTATGTTTGCCTAGTACTTTACAGATTTTGCTGTATTTGAGCAAATACATCTTTTTTAAAGTTTATTTTCATGCTAAAGTCTGCAAAATAAATGGTTATTAATTTCTGGCATTTTGTGGCTCACTTGAAACAGAAAGTGCTTAAACTAAGTATTGGACTGAACAAATCATCCCTTACGATCACTGCAAGGAACATGCTAGGTCTTGCAACACTGAAAAATGACTGATTTTACCTCTTTAGTCTGTAAGCAAAGCATGAAAATTTGGTTTATTGAAATCTTGTACAAAAAAAACAATTTTTCTGACCTACAGAGTACATTAGGAACTTACTCCCTCATTCAGGCTGTGATCACTTTGTCTCAGTTGATCAGAAGTTCCCTTAGAGCCCTCAAACACTCTTTGAAACAAGGTAAGATGGAGAAAATGACATTGCTGGAAAAGCATCACGTGGTTGGTGTGGAGAGGCAACACAAACCCACTGACAAAGCAATAGCCTTCCCCAGGGCACAGGGCTCTGAGATCATTTGGTGCTTGGCAGCGTTTATTCTGTGGTGCAGCTCAAGCGTTACATGCCGTAGGGAGGGGGAAAACTGCAAATCTTTCTGCTGTGAATCACATGGGTGAGTGAAGGGATAAGGAACTGCCAGGCTCCTTTGCAATGGGTAGAGAGGCTGAGGCTTCCATTGTTCACAATGGAGTTAATTCCATTGAAAATAAGCACACCTGAAAGTTGTACCTCAGTTTTGAATTCAAACCAAACCACAGCCTCAGTGTCAACCTTAGTTTGGACCTACACCATGGACACAGTGTTGTTTGCCCTGTTTGTGAGCTTGCTCACAGGGGAGAGATAAAAATGCTCATGTCTGTATGATGGATGGACCAGGAAAATGAAGTATGTTGTGTCTATACTTTGTGGCTTTACAGTGTGATGTGAAATCGAGCCAGCCAAGGGATCCCCTCCTGGCTGAGCCCCCATGTAATGTGGCAATGGCATCAGAAGTTCATAAGTAACCCAAAACTTACCTCATTGTTCTGACAGTGTGGCACTCACCTGCAGGCATCCTGCCCTAAGATGCACATGAGGCTACATGGAGCTAAATCAGGAAACCTGCTAAGGCTCCCAGGAACTTGGAACACTTCAGAATGCCTGTATTATGATTCCAGGTACAGGGAAATACAGCTTGAGGGCCAGAACCAGTAAGCACTGAACACAAGAGAAAGATTCCCACTGAAATTGATGAGGTCCTTTTGTCCTCAGTCCTAAATTACATCTGGATGGATACCTAGCTAGGGACAGAGGGAACAGTCCTTCCTTCCCTCCTTACTATTATGGTTTTTGCAAAGATATTTGTGTTGTTACATTTTATTAAGACTGAAATTTTAAATCTATTTGCTATTTTAAGTTGGAAAGAAAAATCTCACTTTTATTTTTTAAACTGAGCACTGTAACTCCAATGTACCAGTCAAAGTCTTAGAAAGTGGAATGCAGACAGAGATTGAGTAAAGTTTTGGGGATTATTTTCCATTCAGTTGTTATGGAGCTTACCCTGCTTCTCTGACACTGAAAATAATATGAGTTAAAATACCCTCTAAGGGACTTCGGTTTTGTGACTCAAAGGTCTTGAAGGAGTCTTTTATCATGTCAGATAACGTATTTCTGGCATGTCTGTTGCATCTCCACACTTCTCATCTAGGCACCCACTGTTGTCATGGCTACAGTATCCATACTCTGAAAAATAATAAATAAATAAAATCCCCTTGATCAGAGTAGAGGAAAAGAATATTTTTTCTGAGTACATGAAAAGCAGTTTTCTACACTAGACTTATTTTAAGATTACAATTTCCAATTATCAGAATTGTGTTGCAAGTTCAGTTTTATTCCCCCAGATGTGAAACTGGAATATACTGGGTGGATCTAATCAACAACCAAGCTCACAGATGGGCACTGCTGGAATAATAAGAAGCACTGAACCTTGAAATAGATCATGAATCAGCATCTCTTTGCATTACCCCATGAAGAGAAATCTCCCCCATAAATTTGGTAGGCTTTTTTATGCAGAAGGGGCCAAGACTCTTTAATTATGAAGATCAAATATTTCAAGATGCAGGTAGCAAAAGATTTCTTCAACGTAAGTAACATGGGAAGTGGGGACAGAGTCTGTGGTGTAACTACATTAAAAATTGAGGGATTCAGCTTCAGGAGTACAATTAAAATGACATGTTTCCAAATGTAACCTCAGAATAATTGTGCTAACCAGTAGATGACTCTGCTTTGTGCCAAATCTTCTAGCCCCAGGGATTGAAAAGAAATGTCACAGAGTTTTAATTCTCTCACTATTGAGTTTTGTAAAGCTAGCACTACTATAGATTGACAAGAGCATTATTTTGATCTAAGTTTACATAAGGCATTGTGCCTTATCAGACAAGACAGACAGTCCCCACTGCCTCACTCATGGCTGTTGGGAGGCTTTTGTGAAACTCAGCATGCTCTTCTTGTCACACCATCCTTTCCCTGTGGCTACTTGCAGAGGTCTCCACTTGAGTCCCATAGCCAAATTCTTATCTCAGTTGTGCCGTTAATAAGCAAATGCCTTCACTGTGGCGCAGAGGCATAACTGCAAATAGGGTGTGCAAATTGCACAGCTTGCCTTCACTTGCTACCATTCTTCCCAAAATGTGCAGAGGAAGCCTGCTTATGTTACTGGTTGTCAAAGTGTTTCTGTAAGGTCAGACCTTGGCTGCCATGATGCCTGTGTAGATTTCTTCCTTATTGAAATGGAATAGCTCCTCTGCCCTGTCACATATAAACACTGCTGCTCTGGATATTGTCATAGGTGTCTGATTCTGAAAGATTTCATTTCTTGCTGGCAATAGCAAACCTACTTGCTAATACAATTTAGCGGAGTTTTAATCAGCAGTACCAGGCTGCTCACAGCAGCTCCCAGACATCTGCCATACATTTCCCATATCTGACAGGACTTTTCCCAAGGCACATGCCATTTATCAAGGAAGGCATGTGATGCTGTCTCTTACCAAAACCTGTTCTCTTAATGCATGTGTAATGAGGTAGCTAATGCTTTGTGAGTAGGAGTGCCCAGCTTTAATAAATACTGACACGCACTAAATGATACCACAGGCTTTGGAGTTATCCTGCAAAAAACCCCTCACATATATATGTGCATACAAAAAGAAGTTTCAAAGTATGATTAAAAAACTGAATATTTTTGTTTTAATTTTTTGCTGCTCTCTGTTAATCATATGGAAAAAAAAAAACCAGAAAAATGCAGTCTCTTGCTGTTGTGGTAATATTAACACAAAGAAGTCCACAACACCTATGCCCAAAGAATGAATTATAACTAAACATTGTAAAGCTAAAAGTAAACATATACAGAGAGGAAGGAATAGTTAAACACAATGTACAAGTTCAGGGGGAAGACCATGCTTATCTGGCCGATAGCCTTTTTCAGCTCAATATTGCAGACAGCAATTCTGATCAACTTCTGATTTTTGTGTGTTCTGAGAAAACTACAAGTTCTTGCCTTCTGGTATAAGCAAGAGTCCAAGATCAAGAATATTTTTAAAGGCAGTCTTTCACCTTCTCTCTGATAATCAATATACATTTTCCTTTGCTTTCTTTTTTCTTAGAAGGTCACACCACTGACTCTTCACCTTTGCTGTGCAACATTTCTGCAGGCTAAAGCTGCTGTTGGGACCACACAGTCCCCCAAGTCCAAAAGCCCGTTATACTAAGCACTGCCTTCTCCAGTTGCATGGCTAACAACTCTGCATTTCTCCAGAACTGCATCCTCTGATTTCCTATTTAGTTCTGGGGTTTTTCTACAGCTATTCACCCCAGGCTGTTTGGTACGGACAGCTACACCCCCTGCTCAGTGATTTCAACAGTAGGAACTCCAACATAGTTTTGGTCAGTATGTTTCTTACTGGGAAAAACTACTTCATCCCCACACACTTTTCTCCAGATAGGGGAAGGGTCTCTTATTTCCTTCTTCATAAGACACCTATTGTACAAAACCCAAAGAGCCACATCATGTGCCTCATTGGGTTCTCCCTGAGCTGGCATGCAGGGCTACAGCCACCAGCTTGGTTTAGGATCCTCAGCAAGCTGCTTCACTTCTGTGAGATGTGATCTGTGAAACTGGAACAGTCTTTGAGACTACATAGCCGTCTGCCACTCCCTCCACAAGAACAACCGTGTTAGCAATTAACTGATCTGTATGTTTACAGGATTAAAGGATCTGGTTTCTCTTACTAGGTCAGTTTACTCTGCTGTAATTAGCCTTATCCTCTTCTTACAATTAGTGTCACACCAAAGCCTCAGAGCTTAACATGGTCCAAACTTTGGGAACGATCAAATTCGTATCTCAGGCAGAACTGAAAACAGAGCCTGTAATCTCATATAACTCTGTATGTTCTACTAGAATGTATATAAGACACTTTAAAATGGTAATTTAGGCTTGAATGCAAGACTTTTACCAAACACAGGGATGCTGAAAGTGGCACAGGAGTTTCCAGAGAAATCTTTTTGAACCACTACAACAGGGGAGCACACAGCCCACTGCTGAGTGACCTACCTTCACTTCACCTAACCAAGCTGGCTACATGTGAGAGAGGTCTGATTTGAAAGCAAGCATACCACCAGCCGGGCTTATGGATGTGCTGGAGCACACTGACACCTTATTGAAGCCATCTAGCTTTCCACCTAGGGCTTGCCTGGAGCAAGCAACCACTGACCTCATACACCAGGCTTGTCTGTGTCTATGGAGCATTGGCAACAGCAATGTAAGAAAACAAACTGATGCGAAAATTCTCCTGTTTCTTGTATGCAGTGATTTTTCCCCTCTACAACTAATGGCAAGATAAATCCTAACTTTTAATTTGAAATATTTGCAACAGAGATATTGTTCTGAGCTAATGGTTGAGATGCCTATAGCTGATTGAGACAAAAGCTTCTTTCATGAGAGCCTTTATTAGATACTCGCATTAGGTGAGTCATTCCGTAATAATCCAGATGAAGCTCACCTAAAGTGTGAAACAACTTCAACTCTTATAAGCAACACATAATACATCACTGAATATTACATCACGTCCTCACTTCTTTGAACACCCTTGTAGATTTTACCTGGAATTTACTGGTGTGCACTTACTGAATCTAAAGCTACATCATGATCCCAAACAGAACCTCCCTACTGCAAGCCAATCCATTTGATTCAGTTATTTTCAAGCTTTACTCATTGGCAATAGAAGAAATCAATGCTTCTAATACCCATTCCTACTGATGCTTTCTGCAACATCATCTGGAGCTTCACAGCTTTTGCTCCTTGATTGTCTTGAATGATTCATCACTTACCTCCTCTCTTTGGATAATTCTTGACTCCAGTATTACGTGTCCCACAAAAGCTAAACCACAAGCAGCAAACTGTTTACCAGTGATAATCATTCTAAAGCATGTAAGAAGAGTTGCAATTGCTGTGCTCTGTGAGTAAGGAGGTGCTGATAGAGTGTGCTCTATTGCCAGGTGCTGCACACATTTATCACTTGTGACGTTACCTGTGTTGTTCCTTATGACAGAACAATGGTCTGCATAGTATTTATGCATCCATAATCAGAGATGATGTCCATGTATGGCATATAATCCTCCTCCCATCCAATACACTTGTGGCTGGTGACAAAAAATGTCAACGTAACCCAGTCCCCTCCTTGCAAGGGAATGGGCTCAGCAGAAGAGCCAGACCTCTGCGCTTTGTGTGCCACCTGAGCTGGCAGGCATCCCCTGTGTAGCAAAGCATCATAGCTTCTGATTCTTGGACTTTTATTTTACCTTGCCCATTTGGAGTCACTGTCCTAGCTTGAAAGCAGCTTCAGAATCCATCAAGAATCTCCCTAGGCATCTTCATATAGCAGGAAAGAAATCAAAACTTTTCAGGATTAAACCATTCCAGTTAAGTTTAATTTCCCTCACCTCCCCCAGCTTTTGACTGTCCTGTCTTCAGCTCAGTTGGCTCAAAATATCCCAGGTTTATAAAAGACTTTTGCTCTGTTTCTGTCACTTCAAATAAATAGTACATGAACTGACTGCAAATTTAATTTACCCAAAATTTGTCTAATCCATTGCTTTAACCATTCTATGGTGTAGTATTGGGCTGTTGTTAATAGATAACAATAGCTGGAAGTCAGGTTTTAATTTTTTTAAAAATTTATTATTACGTCATTAAAATGGTGAATATCTGCAGTATGAAGGAATTCTTGAAGAAAGTGATCACATGTAGATTAGGTGATCTGCCAGTCAGGTAGCTCTAAATAAGTCTTCTGACAAGAAACAACCAGCCACTGGAAGTCAGCTGTTGTTAGACAACTCATTGAGCCTCACGGGTGTTCCATGCACTGCTCTGCAGCAGCTGAGACACTGACCTCTGAATGAAGGCCTGTTGCTCACAGCAGGGAAGGGGTAGATGTCTGATGCTTTTGCAGCTCCTTTCCTTTTTGGTCTCCTCTGAAAAAGGCATTCGAAACAAGTTTAACAACACCCTGTATTGACAGATAGAGAATTCAAACCACTCAAAAAATTATGAGAATGTTCAGAACAACTGAAGACTGGAGACAAGATGTTATTTTCTCTTGCTTTCTGTAACAGAATCAGTCTGTCATGTAATAGACCTGGTCTCCATATCTTCCTATATCTTTGCAGTTAATTGTTTTTACAATTAAATAGTTCTTACCATTGGAGATATTCTATCTCAACTAACAATCTGCTATCTAGTCTTTCTCCTTTTTTTCCTAAAATAACCTAGACATGAAAAGCTGGGCATTTTATATGTTCCATTACTGTTGCAAATCACTCAAACAAAATATATTCCTATTCAGGAGGGATTAGACTTAGACTTGAGAATTAGGAAAAATTAATTTAATTACACATTAAGTCAAAAAACAGCTGCTGACTCTGATACTATTTCTTAAAATGAAATCTGTGAAAGCCCCAGATAATTTTCTTCCATGCACCATCCCTTTTTCTTTTCCCTCCAGTTCAACAAAATACTGGTGTTTATTCTCACAAAGAAAGATGCTGGTAAAGAGTGCACAGTTTCAAAAGCAAGGTGGTGGGCTCAGACTAATTTTTGTACTATACACCTGCAATAATTCTGAATAATGAAAAACATAACAAAACCATAAGTATGCATACAACTGTAGTTGCTCCATATCATCCTTCTCTCTGTGCTCAGTAGATCTCTCTTGTTAACAGTTATATCCACTTCTCATTTGTCCCTGTTTTTCCACTAAGTTTCCACAGGGAACACTGCTATGGTCAAAGCAGTGTACAGACTTTTTGCCTGTATGGATTGGATTTGTGTTTGGGGACTCTTGTTCTGCCCTCAGTCCTCATGCATATCAAGAGGAAGAGATATTTGGCAAAATCTTCACAAACTTCGCAGCTTGGCACATGCAGTGAAAAAAAAAAAGTGCTGTTTCCACAGCATCTGTAGACTTTTATTGTTATAGACAGGAGAAGCAAGAGGCAATTATTTCCTCATTTCTAAAATCTTTTGATCATATAATTAATAAATCCAAGGGACTCTTGCAATTGTTCTCATGTTCTGTTCAAATAATCCAAAAGCAAGGCACATTCATACTGTGCAAGATCCCTCCTAGCTTGTTTTGTGTAGAACTGCCATTAAGGTAATTATCTTTCAGACTGGCTACAATCAAGATGACAAATCTTTAAAACTGCAAAAGAGCACAGAAAATAAAACTGAGGTTCTTTAAATTGCATCATATTAACTGCAGATTTTCATGCTGCTCTTGCTTTGTAGCCCCAATGGATATTTTGGGGGGAAGAAAATCCCATCTTTTCATTCTCCAAGATAAGCACATTTTAATTTAAGTCATTTAAAAATATGCCAAGTAGCTATACTTCATAGCTACAAAAAGGTACCTATCCACCGTATTTCAGAGCCATAGGTCTATTTAATTAATGATAAGGCAAATCCTTGCTGAAGGAATTGTAAGAAGGTGTGTGGTAACTTTGGGAAACAGACTAACATACTCTCATGTTCTGTTTGAGCAGCATTAGGAACTGTATTACTTTGACTCTAGCTGAATGGAAGAAACAAAATATTGCTGTTAAACCTCTTCCATAAGTCAACAATTTCCCATGCTTCCCTGCTGACTTACTACTTCATGGCAGAATAAATAGCTTCAGAGAAGATACAAACAACTCATTAGAATTCACATCTAGCTGCATTAAGTAGCATAGCCAAAAAGCTGTGAAGTGTTGTATCAGCTGTCTGACATAAACACTGAAAAAACACAGCGTATGGATATTTGTACAATGAAGCAGAAGTAAATTTCCATTTTGAAAGCATCATCAGGAAACAGTTCGCTGGCTAGAGGAAAGTGTTTGTGATTATACATTTTCTTATTGCAGCAACCAGATGTATTTAGTTGCCATAGTGGCAGCTATAACTGGTTACAGGAGACACAGATAGCTTATTGTTTTATTTGATAAAGCACCCTAAATGATATTTATAATGAGAGCAGCACAGAGTCCTTTGCATTAAGGAGAAGGTTGAGGACATTCAGAGAATTAGGAATGAATAGCTTCATAAGGGCTATTATTGCAGCTTCTGAACAAGAGTTGGACCATACACAACTTCAAGATACATGCACCAGGAGTTTGCTTTAGTCCTAAGCGAGAGTTTCTTTAGAATTGCTTAAAAAGCACCTTTGAAACTTTAATCCAGGCTTTTAATCCATAACTGCTTTAGACTTACTTGAAGCAACTGACCTTTGAATGCAGCAACAAGACTTTTCAAAGACAGGTCTTTCCCCAGCATCTCGGTAGCCAGCCCTTCTTTTAGACTGTGCCAAGCAAACTTACCAACCCATTTTAGCCACACAAGGTACTCCAAGTAAACTCCCAAACTCCCTTTTCCTTCTCTCCTCTCTTTATTTCATCTCTTACAGTGTAAATAGGTCAGTTTGTATCAGCTGTGAAGGCATTCCTAATCTGGGTGGAGTGTTACCACTTTCAGCTGTAACTGGGAGCGCATGTTGCCGCTCATCCCCCTCCTGAGCCTGACACAAGCAGCCTGCTGTAGATCAGCTGCCTGGGGCTGGAGGAGTGGCACCCTCAGCTGCTTGCTGCATCCAGCTGTGCTCCAGCTGCCAGATTTATTCTGTGATGCACAGTTCACAATCATTCCTGAAAGGGTGACAGGAAATCTATTCCATCCTGTAACGAAAGGAAGGAAAATGGACAGGTGAAATTTGATAGTGATGAAAAAGAAAGGCTCATGACACAAGCAGATGCCAAACGACATATAACAAGAAAACAACCCACCTTTGCAGTAAAAAGCAAACAAACCCATTTCACCTTTGTTTCCCTTTTCTATTATGTGTGGTCAATGTCCAGGGCCTTGTCTTTGTCTTTTTGTATTCTATCTATTTCCTCTAGCACTTTATTATTAATAACTTTATATTATTATTTATAACTTCATATAAAGTGACATTTATTATTTCTAGCTCTCTTTACATTTATGTTCCTCAGATCAGCAAGGAGAAAAAGAAGTTGAATCACTGTAAGAAACCCCTCCAGTTAAGCACATTTCTCCCACACCCTCTGTTTTATAGTGGCTATAGATACGACACTTAAATGTCTGTAGATGATTGCATTTCATAGTTACTAGTGGTCCTTGATGTATGGAACATACATTTTGCACCCTGTTACACACCTGGCCTTTGGGTTGGACCCAGGAAAAAGCTGGACATGTGCAACTATTCCAAATGGCTGTGAATCTGAAGGTACATCCCATACTGTACAAAGTGAAAAAAGTACTTAAGACCTAATCACAGAATAATGTGAGTTGGAAGGGACCCAGAAGGATCATCGAGTCCAACTCTTAAGTGAATGGCCCATACAGGGATTGAACCCACATCCTTGGTGTCATTAGCACCATGCTCCAACCAACTGAGCTAATCTCAGGGTTCTACAGGTTGTGCTTGTGGAGGAAAGTTTCAAAGCCTTTCCTTCAAGGGGAAAGGAACCTGGAGAAGTGCTATTTTACTGAATCAAATCTCAACAGTGGGACTGATTTTTTAAGGTGCTCTGCAACTTCTACCCACATTCATTGTTGTAAGAGGTCTGAATGCCCCACACTTCAGAGACCCTGAAAGGACATGTAGTATGATGTGGAAACCTTCAGTTAAAAAGTAAAACCAAACTTTGTAGGAAAAGAGAAGGACTTCTGACTTATTGTTCCCTTTCACTTCCCGATGTCCTCTTGGGGTGATGCACTGAAGTTGCAATCCCTTTCCAGGACTTCTGCAAAGTGTATCCCCAAGTTCTCACAGCTGTATAGGTAAGAATAGCCATGTATTCACTGAGAACTGGAAGACATATAGTTAAGAACTCAGTACACTACCTGTTTTAGTAAGGAACAGAATTAAAAGTATTAAAATGATGTACTGGATATAAATGACAGCTGTGACAGGAAAATGAGAACAACTTTCATGTTTTTATTGCTGCCTTAGAAGCAATTGATAAACAGTACACTTCATATATAAATGAGCATGTGTCAATATATGACAACAAAAATAAATTACACTGACATAGTATTTAACTTTACAAGGTTGTACAAAATTTCCGAATATGAATAGATTTCAACTTAAAAATTTGAAATAAGTTAAAACTTCAATTATTCTGAAGACTTAAAAATATACATACAGTTTCACTCAATCACATCATTTACAGTTTGATTTTTTTTAAGCTGTTTAGTCTTATACACCCATATATTTTTGATTGTATTAGTGGAATATATCCTGCTATATGCAGCTTTACTGCAGTGGGATAAAGGGGTTCCCTGAGGGCACAGAACAGGCTTTGAGTGTTTATATTTTAAGTAATTTGATTACATTTATTAGCTAGAAATATAAACCCAAAGTGTTATTTATCTGTCCTATAATGAGAGACTGATTTATCTGCTCTTTCTAGAATTTCCACTGATGCTAAGAGAATTCTGAAGAAAGCTTAACAGCAGGATTGAGCTAAAATAAGTCTGTTTAGCCAGGATGAATTAGGTCAAATTATTTAATGAAGTATTTGAAGAATATCTGTTTTGTATAAGATGTCATTATAGACTACATAGACTACATCCTGGCTATGCACTGACATATTTGCTTCCACAACTAATAGGAAAATATGTTTTCTATGGTACTTTGAAGCAATGGGATGGATTATGGATTGGTATATTTAACACCTCAATTATATGCACATGATTACTTTATTAAATAATATGAAGATTAAAAGCATTGCCCAAAACTCCTTGGCTGTTGAGTGTGTGATAATTGAGAATGCCAAGGGTCTAATTCAAGCTGTAAAATAAGGTAAGGTGGAGGAAATTTGTACTGCGGCTGGATCACTCCTGATAACTTAAACTAAGGCTGGTGCAAACAGACTCTGTGCACCATCAAAAAGGCAAAGGTTTGATAATTCAGAAACCATTAGTGAGAAAACAGATAAAGAAAGAAATGTGAACAAACTGGCACGTGTGAGAAAATCGCTCAATTGTCAAAAATACAGGAAGACACTGAGGTGGGTCTTAAACTGCCTGCAATGAATTTGGTAAGAAATAAAAAAGAAATCCAAGATGTCTATTTGTGAGACTGAATTTTCTCTTCTCTGAATATGTTAAAATATCTATCAGAATGCTGCACCAGTAATCCACAATCTTTCCTCCAAACACATAAACGTTCTGTGTACATCATTTAAATGAGAAAGGAAGAAGAGGAATCATAAACAGGGCAGAGCTGTGCAATTCCTCATTTCCATTTTTCTCTAATGTTATTGGTAATAAAGACCACTGCAGTCTACAGTTCAGCTGGAAATTATTTTAGAAGCCACTGTTTTTGTTGTGTGATGCTGTCATTGTGCAGCAGGAAGGAGGAAGGGAACTAGAAGGATATATATATGTATGTATATATATATATATATATGTATGTATGTATACACACACATACATATATATATATATATAGGTATGAAAATGGCTGGGGATGGCTTGCTCTGTTTGCTCTATGTTTTCCAAGAGAATTTCTTTGCAGGCTCATGCCCAGGGAGTGCAAGGTGGGGGGCACACAAGTGGAGGTCTGTAACGCTGATGGGAGGTCACACAGTCCAGCCCCACACTATGGTGCCGGGGCCTGGCTGCCTCCCGCTCTCCTGGGGAAAAATGTTCATTCCAGAAGCACAGAGGGAGCCTTTCCATCAGCTGGAGCTGCGCTTAGATCAGCCCCAGAAAAGGCTGTTTTTCATCGTCGCTATGAGAGCACAGAGCAATTTCACTGAACAACAGACTGGGTCATTAAGTGAATTAATAGCAGTCAAAGAATATGGTAGCATATGAATGGAGTCAAAATTTCCTTGTACAAATCCGCATCTAAGGGGAGTCCTCCCAGACTGAAGAGAAGGACAGTTTCCCCAAACAGAAGCATGTACATGATGAAGACTTCAAAACACTTTCTAGATTGTTTACTCCTCTTACAACTTCTAATCTCAAATTACTTCAATCAAAACAATTACATTTCTCTTAATTGCTTGTTCTGTGTTCTGCCCATGTTTTGGCTCCTGAGAGGAAAAAAAACCAGGGAAATATATCTCAAAAGTTCAAGCAACATCTAGAAGTTATGTAAACCTTACCTCACTGACTGCTTGGCACACCGTGTATTACTGTACAATCAGATATGTCTTTTATATCCCATAATTTGCTTTTTATCTTAACTAGCAAGCCAGTCTATGAGCAGCAACTAAAGAAATGAGTTTATCTGCTTATATTAATGCAATTGTTATCAGGGGCGTACAGGGTAAAAATCATTTGTAGATTACAGTAATATATTTGCAAGGAAATTTCCACATGGGAAGGTGCCACCTGATTAGTTTTATGTGGAGAGTTTAAAAAAAAAAAAAAAAAAAAGATGTTAAAGCATCTTGGCAGGAGAAAACCTCTTAAGAGCACAATGTTCCACTGTGATAGCTCAGTGGGAGCCAAGTTTTGACAGCACATTTTGGGCTGATACCCATGCGGTGAAAGGAGAAATGTGAGCTCTCGTAGGACACTTGATCTGGACTGGTGTATTGATTTTTCCACCAACACACAGCCGTCTACCTTCTGCCCTCAGGAATGTAATGGTGGCAGTCATTCCAGAGGGGAGAAAAAACCATTTGAGTCGCTCTCAGTACATCTTCTTTTACTCTCATTTTTATTAGCTGCAAAAGGGAAGGTTCCTCTAAAACACTGAAGCCAAGGAAAACGATTGCTCTTCATCATTATCTGCCTCTACTCTTCCAATAATTGTGCTAGTGTTTTGCAAACTGCTGTCAATACAAGCTAGGGCCAATTATTCTTTCTGAGAGTTTACCAAGACCAAATTAAATTCTAATTTAATTACTTGGCAGAAAAATTGCTCCACAGTAAGGTAGGTGTTAGCAAAAAAAGATCATCTTGGCCAATAATTTAAAAAATGTTAATGTTTTGTATAGTACCTGAACGGGTAGCTATGACTAGATCAATAGACACCAGACTTTGAGTGCATGCTCAAGCACTGTCTTTTTACACAGCAGAAGGTGAGGGTCTCCTTTCTACTATTTCCTGTTATTTTATGAGTTTACAGTACATTCAGCTCCACTGGTTTTGCTGAAGAAAATCAGTTTTATAAGGACTAAAATTACAAATTCCTTTTCATGAAACCTATTTCTGAGGTGCTTAATTACTGCATGCAGTTTCTCCACAAATTTCAAAATCAGAAAGCAACAGGCAAAAGTCAATTTATTTAAAATTTTCAAGTCTTAAAAGTATATATTCAGATATTGTCTCTGGGACTTGTTTTGCTCCATAACCAGCAGAACAGAAAGCTTTCAAGTAATAGGAACATATCAGGAAACACATAAAATATGTTCATCAGATTCCTGCAATGTTATCTCTATTTCTATCACAAAAATACCCGCTATCTCCAAATAGAAGCAGGAAGCTTATGGCTCTTTCTTGTAACTTGTCACTTGACTGGTGTGGCCCACACCCTTCCTGCTGTGGGGTGGCAGGGGCAGGAGTTCAGTTCCAGCTTCCTGTGAGGATGAAGTCCCATGACTGCTGGTCAGCTTTGAGGCAGGAGGAATTGGGTTAAGAGGCAACTGTGTGAAGGGACACCTCTAGAAACCCAGGCATAATTCATATAAAAAAATGACATCTCCTTCACTGACATCTTCTAACATCTACAGCTTACAATCACAAAACTTCACATTGTATTTGTAATTTTCTTACTTCTTTTAAAAAGCAATGAATTGTAATTCAGGCTTTTTAAAGCTTTAACTAGGAGCTCTTGTGTGCACTTAGTACACGGACTTCAACGATCCATCCCTATGCAGCTTGCTTTTGAGAGCAGCTATCCATCCTTAGTCTTTATATTTTACCTCTAATGATGGATTCTGTGTCAGTCAACATGCATTGCGGAGACTAAAAACCATAATAAAACAAAACCAAATGTGGCACCTGTGCATATTAGTTTAAGTTTCTCTTGCATTTTTCATGCTGATCCTTCCTGTCTCACAGAAGGAGAAATATGCAACTGTGTAATGTAGCTGAACTGTCTTGAAATCAAGTCTGAAAGGACCTTCCATCATCTTCAGTGAAGTGCATGGGCAGAGCAGGAGATAAATGCTGTTCTGTCCTTTACACAGAGGATTTTGTTCAGATTACCCTATGGCCAGGAAATCACACTCATTTTGAATAAAGGAATGTAACATTTACTCAGATGTACTTCTACATCCTGAAAAGTGGAAAGTTTTGGTCCTAATATCACTTGTAAAATAAATATCATTAATGGCGATATGGGGCAAGAAAATGGAATGTATTTCTGAATCAGAAAAATTCTTGCCAATGGAGGATAAAAGCTGCTTAACTCCAGCTATATCTGATTTCATATTGCTTTGCAGATGCAAAGAAATGTCATATTTCTATATTGATGGCAGAGGGTATTCAATAGGTATATTCAATAGGTATATGTGATAGGTATGTTCAATAGGAGGGGAATTATCTATGTGAAGGCTAAAAGTAATGAGCAGAGAAAAGTACTGAGCATCAGGAAATACAGCACAGGTCTGTTTCTTGTGATGTTGCTGCACAAGCAGAGTGCAGCACTGTGCAGGGTTCAAAGTAAATTGGCTTATTTCTTTTGCCCCATGGTGTTAATAATAATTCTTAATGTGAATACATTAGGCACAAATTAATGAAGGCCATTTGGCCATTTCCTCATACCTTTGGCATCTCTGGACTAGGTAGTATTTCAGGAGTGACTACAGTTGCTTTGTTACCCAAATATTTCAATAAAGAAGAAAGATAGGCTTAAGAAGACTGGATGTTTTGAAACCACATAAAGAATCAGATTCTTGTCAAGAGACTTTATTTCCACGATAGTGTAAAATTTTTCAGATATTTTGAGTATTTTAAGTAAATTAACTATGCCTGTATGAATGAATTGAAAAATAAATTAAAGTTCTCTTGGCACAATAATATCCTGTGCTTTTCTGATTGTTAGGCATGGCTGAGTGATGATTACCAGATCATTTCAAGAGTACTTTCATTCCAGAAAGTGCTCTAAATAATTTTGGTCCTGGAGTGAGAAAGAATCTCCCATCAAATTCCTGGAAAATGCATACGCACTCAGACAAACAAGCCCTGCTTACATAATAAGGCCTGGTTATTTAGTCCTATAGAGTGCTATAACAAGGATCTCTTCACAGAGGCCTGAGTGGGGTGTCAGGCTGCTCTGCCAACAATGTAGCTGATGGTGATGCATGCTTTTGGCTTACAGAGTCATTCATACACTGAACTTTCTTGGGCACTGTTTACATGTGTTTATTCACCCTTATGCAAGCAGGATGTGCACATCTATAAAGCCTTTAAATGTCTTGGGGTTTTTTCCACACTTTCTGCCAAGTTACATAAATTTTATAGCTTCACTAGCTTGAAAAAAAAAATTACCTTTCCTCACCACTGTTAGATTGAATGGTTTTATCATCATTTTCATAAGACATTCCCTTATGCCACCATCACACAGCCAAGGATTTATTGTTTAAAAACCCAGAAGGATCTAGATATACTGGGTATTTCTTAGTCCTAACAGGCAAACAAGGTTTTTAAAGCCTGCACAATTCCACCCGTGGGACTGGCAAACGAAAAGCATTATGTCATGCAACAGAAAGGGCAGAGAAATAGGATGGGATGAGGGAGGATGGTAATTTTTTTTCCTCTCATTTCTAATGAAAGGAGTGCTGTTCTTACCTCAAAGAATTTGCAGTGGTGAATTGCCTTATTTTGCTTTTATATGTTTGTGACATTTGCCTCAAACTGTTTTCATAGTGACTGAATTTCTCTTTCAACTTTGAGAAACTGGCAGTGATGTTCACATGGACATAGGAGTTTCTCTTACATGAACCTAGACAGAATCTAGTCTAAGTGGCCTTTTTTTCTTATTTGAAAAAAGGCAGGGTGAGTTTGGTAAATGTAATGGAGTTAAACCTAGTGCAGCATTGATGCAATAGCTCAGTAAGTGAAATCTGTTCATACATTTCTAAATTTTGGGTAATGTCTGAAAAGCCAGCTCAATACACTGAAAACACCACATCCAGAAATAAGGACAACGCAATTGTAAAAATATGCACTAAGGAAAGATGTGGAAACTTTTCTTGCAGATAAGCAGAGGAGACTCAAACACAGTTTCACTGTCCAGTCACAACTGATGGGGCATCAAAGGCAATGTTTATCACGGCTGACAATTTCAGCATAAGTTTGTGCATACCTCTGTAAACATTGCTCTAGATGTGGACTGCTCTCTCTGTATGTACATGCACAGTAGAGTCACACACATGTTATCCTTCTGAGATGTACATAGTGCATGGAGATGTATAGGTACCATATGCACACCATACAATACATGTTGGAACAGGCCATGAAATAAGTAGCACTTATCTTAATGTCTTCCCATGTTACCTGTGCTCCTTCCATTAAACAATCCCTGACAGGGATTGGCTTTCTTGAGCCATCTTAATATCTAAAATTAAGCAAAGCATCCTCAAGCACATCTAGGAATGTATCTGGAAATAACTACAATGATATTTCTTGAGAAAAAAAATTACAATCTATGTTCTATTTTGAAAGTGCAGTGTGAATGGTGAAGAGCAAAGTCCCGAATGCCAGTACAGCAGAGGTAATGAGTTTGTCAGTTAAGATTGTGAAGAACTGTCAGTGACATCAAATCTTGTGATGCTTAATCTCAGCCAGTTGCAGTGCCACGGTGTATGAAATGAAATAAACATAGTGTAGAATTCCTATTCATACTCAACTTGTTTTCAACAAATAGCACAACCGCATTATCTCTGCCTTACTTTAAAAGCTGACGTACAAAAATGCCCACGTATCAGACATTACAAATCAGCATTTTGCCTGATATCTTTCTGGCAGCTCAAAAATGTAGAAGGAGAAAAGTGGAGATGCTATAAATGATCTATGCCTGCTACAAGGAAGAACATCCTAATTAAATGAAGTTTTTAATTCCATGAGAACCTGAATGTCATGCATGCTTTAGCTAAGCTTCCAAACAGAAGTGTTTGGGTATCATGGGAGTGCAGTGCATGAGTCAGAAAAGGCAGCCATCATTATGAACACCTCAGCTCCACCAGACATCTCTACATACCCTTTGGGCTAAGAAGAAGCAACCTACAAATATGTATCACTTTGACCTGCTCCCAGAAACCAGTGCAGTGGTATTTGAATGGGCAAATCCATAAAAGATAAAAAGAATATATAAAATAGAAAATTGCAGAGGGTGGATACAGGTTGTAAATAAGGACAGTAGACTTACATGGGTCAAATATTCAGAACTACTACAATGTATTGTTTTTTTAAATTTCCAAATGCATTAAAATGCATGATGATTCATGAATAGGGTGAAGCTAGTGGGGGTTTGGGAGAACATCCTTAGGGACAGGTCATCCCCTGGTCAGGCTTGGTGAACAGACCACATGTGGCACAGATCATTTCTGCCAATAAGGACCTGGCAAATGTGGAGCCTTCTCCAGTTGTTTTTGATATGTTTCATATATCTGCAGAAAAGAAAGGATCAGACCTCAACACTACTCAATACTACTCCTGAAATTAGTAAAGTGTCTTTTGATAATGTAAGATCAGATAACTTTGCATAGGGAGATTGTGAAAGGGAAAAAAAAAAGCCTGCTAACAAGACAAGCTTGTAGAGCATATTTTAGCATAAGAGTATAGGAGCCATCTGGAGGAAAATGAGGGTTTAGAATCTCAAATATAAATCTGAATATCAATGCATAAATAGTCAGATGGGTAAGGGGTGAGTGAAAAGCAGTTTATAAATAGCATGACATTGCTTGCCTATCCCTACTGTATATAGGGTAGCATGATGATAACTATATCTTCAAAATTATTGATGCTGCTGGTTAGGGGAAAAAAGTTAAAAACTTCCTTTTGCTTTGATGTTTGCATTCTGTCAAGGCAAACCAAGTGTACTTTGGGACCTCTACTCACTTTTTAGATATATAAGGTTGATAATGAACCAAGACTTTTTAGAATATTCTTGCAGAATAAGTAAAGAAATATAATAATCAAAACAGCAAAGTAAGAAAATGAAGTTGTACATAATTGAGAAAGGTCACCAACTCTCTCAGAATATCTGTGTGCATATTCCTACTGCCAGAACCCTTCAGGCGATTTATTGTTTAGGTTACACAGATCCACAGGTTTAGATCCTGGGAACTACTCAGGCCTTTCCTATATTTGTTTAGCTTTAGAACAGTGCCAGACTGATTTTGCAGTTTACGTTTGTTGAAAGTGTGTTACGCAGGAGTAGGAAAAAGTGCTTCATGCACCATAACCCCTGCCCTTGGATCTTCGGATCAGGCATTTCTCACTGCTTATACCAGCACAGAAGTAATAAACTTCTATCTCAATTTTACACTGAAAAAGCCAAACATATATTATAATGTATTTTGTTGCCTGTTCAGAGGCCGACAGTGACTGGGGTCTATTTTACAAAGCTTTCTCCAGACTACCCAATGGCTCCCGTCTGGCTATCGTTTCCGACTTTTCGGTCCTCTTCATATGGAGTCTAATCTTGTATTATTGCAATTAACGGAGACTGGTCTCTGAAAAGCCAGCTTTCAGAGCTCTGAGGAGTGTTAATGGGACTGAGCTGCTTGTCTACCATCAGAATGATGCTTTCTACTGTGTTTCTGAATTAATTTTCCCCAAAACAGATGATATATTACATCATTTGTACTTCTTAAAAGTAATGCTGTGTGGTTGGTCTCGCATTGTTCTTCTTCTGCAACCTATTGTGTGCGCCTGTGTTCATAAATAATATATCCACTAGTGCATACAGCTAAAATTTTTGTGTGTGCATGGGTTTAAACCAAACACAGAAACATATAAAATACAAATTAAATTGATGCCCACTGTACTTGTAACACAGCCAAATTCTTAATATTTTATAGTGCATATTCCATTCAATAAATAATAACTAAATTGATCTATGCTACAATATGTGTATACATACACATTTTATGATGCCTGTAAATAACATTTTAAAGCCTGTTCACACATCAAAAGACAGGTTGTTTATTTCTCTGTTAAAACAATCCAAGGATTTAACTCTTCCTATTATGTAAACAGTGGTGACAGATGCTTTCAAGGAAGCTTAACTTCAATAAAAATAATAGTTTCCCATTGTAAAATCAATACTAATATACCATAAATCCCCCGATGAACTCTGGCTTCCTTACATGCTCTCACATTTTGTGTATTAGGGGCACAGCACTACTCTAGATATCAGAATATAATAATATGGCAATATATATAGATATAGATATATATTTAAATGTTAAAACATTTGTTAGGTCAACTTGAGTAATGAATATATTTCAAAGATATGCTTCTTTCTATAAATAAAAGTCATTAATTTTCTTTGCAACATGGGTGCCATTGTATGTGGCTAGCAAGCTAGCAAAACAATTCTGGTATCTTTAGTTCAAAACGCACTTGTGACTTATAGATGAAGCTTTAACTTTTTTCTGTTTTATACTAAAATTGTACTTGCAATAGAGTTTCAAAATAATTTATGAGATTACTTTAGGGTAGACATTTTAAACAACTCATACAGAAGAGAATTTGTTTTAATGACAAGAAAGCTAGGTGTAGTCTATTCATTTCTCAAGCAGACCTTTATGAATCACTTTAAAAGGACACTACAGCTGAAGACTGAAGAGCAATATTTATCAACATTAAATAAAACATTTGGTGAAATATGTATAAATATTTCTTCATATGAACATAACACAAAATTAAATAGTTCAGATACACAGACACCATTTAATATATTTCCACTGTTGTCAAAATCATCTGTAAACACCATCTCACACTGAATACAAAAGCAGCGTTAACATCAGTTCTGTGTTCACAACACTGATGCCCCTTTGTAAAATAAGATACTTGTTTTATTTTCAGCAAAATAAGAGTCTAAGCAATTTAAAAAAAAAAAAAAAAAGTTTTGGTCAGTTCAAAGGAGAATACAAAATAATCTTTCAACATGTAACTAAATCAGATTTAGAGCAACAGTTTAAAGTACAATCCTTTCCCCAGGGGACCTCTGACTTTTATAAATCATGTTTGGTGCAGACCACATCACAAATACCAGGAAATACTGGTCATGTCTAAACTATAAATATTAAAGCCCTTTTAAAATAGTCTTTATCAAAAATTGCCAGGTTACAAATTGGCAATATCACATTTTTCATACCACTGAATAACCTGGCGTCAAACGGATTTAGGTGCACTTCTCCTGATGATTTTTAAAACAGGTTGTGGAAAAGAAACACTTTTTAGTGAGCATCCTTCATGTGCAAAAATAAAGCATTTCTTTTAAACAAATCATTTGCATCTGAAGATCATCTGGGCAGACAGTGCAAGCAGCGGGGCTCCACCAACTTTTGTCAGAAAATTACAACTTGAGCTTTCATCGGAAGCCGTACAGATACTGCACACAGGATCTGAGCTGGCTCTGAGAAGGGTGGTGCATCCCCACGGTGCAGCTCAGGACAAGGTGCTGCAGGAGCCGCGCGTGCCTGGACAGCAGCGCAGCCTCCCCAGCGTGACACGGGGCTGCTGCTGATGGTTGTGCCTGCCTGGCTCCTGAGCAGCTCTCTTTGAGCGTCGGTACCGTGAAGCCCAGATCTGGGTTCTCATCGTCCTATGCCCTACAAAGATAGCTTCATAATCTTCCCTAAATGTAGCCTTCAATTCCTTTTCCCCTTGCATCTTTTAAAGAGGCATGATCACTTTGAAGAGAGACTGTGTGCTCAAGATTAAGGTTTTCCTGGGCATGTACCCCGTTATAAAACTCTGCAAACTGTTCAGCTCACAGGCTATGTTTTGGTTTTCTCCATTTGAAATGTGGACACCATGTTCTGGTTACAGAGATAAACTTGCATTTCAGGTGGCAAATAATGCACTATATACTTACAACATTATTTTCTGACTTTTAAAAAATTTCAATCACATGTCATCATGATGGGGGTCCCTGTAAAACCTAGAACAATAGGTCACCTCTTTCCTGGTATGTGTGTATTTCAGAGGTGTGAATGTATGTTATGCATACATACACACTCACACACACACATATAATGTCAGCTGCACACACAGATACTCAGAAATCAGGAATCAGGGGTACAATTAACAATATACCAGAAAAGAAGTAGACAGGAAGCTCTACTGGGACAACAAGAAGCAATTTTTCAACCTATACATTGTCTCAAATAATTTCATAATCCTCTTTCGCTAGCTTGCTACATCTGTACGTAACTTGAATTGAAAGTTGTTGGATTTCTTAGAAAAAGATGAGTTGGGCTAGCTAGATGTGCTTACCTGAGATCCCAGAGTTGATTATAATCAAAGAGCTGGGCAGATCAGCAATGGGTTTATAATTGCTATACAATTTCTCGCAAATTTGTAGGAAAACTTTATTAAATCTTTCACTCCTTAGTAAAAATGTTTAAGTTTCTTAGTTTTTGCTGAATGTGGATTGACTTTTATATTAAACTGGATTTATTGAAAGGATAAATAAGCCTGGCAGCTGCTTTCATGTCTTGATGTTTAAATCATAGAATCAGCACCCTGGAACCACCCTCCCACCCCAATCCATCCCAACCCATCCCATCCATTGCTATCCTGCCCATCCTGCCATGTCCCATGCCATCCTGCTCTGTCCTATTCCATCCCATCCCATCCCATTCTGTCCCATCCCATCACATCCCTGCTTCGTTATTTTTTTATTTGTTTAAAAAATACTATTCTATGAAGCCTCCCTAGGGAGCCGCTTATGAAAAATGACGGACTGCCTTTGCTGATACTGCTGTTTGCGTCGTTTTCGTTTGTCACACTGGCACAGCAGCAGCATCTTGAAAGTGTTTCTGAATGTTTTGTTACACAGTGCATAGCACATGGGGTTCACTGTGCTATTGATGTAGCAAAGCCAATACCCCAGGTGCCAGAAAGTTTTGGGGATACAGTTGCAAAAGGTGTTCACCAGAACGATGATGTTATATGGGGTCCAGGTAATGATGAAGGCAAACAAAATGGCACTGAGTGTCTGTGCTGCTTTCTTTTCTTTGATAAGTGACATTCGTTTTCGTTTTGTGATTTGACTTCTGGTCTTCAAGGCAAACTTTTTTGCCAGGGTTGCTTCCTTAACGGACAAGGGCAGGGCTGTCGATGTCTTGGTCACTGATGAGATGCCATCAGAAGCTGTGGTTGTCTCTTCTGACTCTGGTTCAATTGGAAGCTTAGTAAAGCTCTTTTGGAAATTTCCACCATCCTGAACACTTTTGGGAGGGTGCAATTTTTTAGGTTTCTTTTCCTTCGATTCTGTGTCAGATTTCTGCAGCTCATCCCCTGACTCTTGCAAATCTTCCGAGGAGGGTAGTTTCGTGGAATTGAGGATAGCACTATGACCAGGAAGCTTCAGCACAATTGAATAGATGGCTCTGGTCTCTGCAGCAATGTCTTCTTCATCAGAGGAGGCTGAATTTTCAAGGGAGGCAGCAGCATCGTTGTTGTTCCAGCTGTCACTGCTGCTATGCTCTTGGTCCCCCTGATCTGCGCTGGGTTCCCAGCTCTTCATTGTGAGCCAGAAGTGGCAGCGTCTGTATTTCTTTCGGGCACAGCGTTTCATGTTCTGCCGTTGCAGCTCGTAGCTGCTGCAGCTCCGGGAGCTGCCTGTCTGGTGTACAAAGCGTGCTGCCTCTGCCTCACTGCCCGAAGCCTGTAGCCCTGCTAACTCTTTGGTGCGTTTCTCCGTCTCCTTGTAGATCCTCCAATACAAAATACTCATAATGGTGACTGGCAAATAAAAGGCAGCTATGGCAGTGCCAAAAGTGATGATAGGTTCACTTAGAAACTGGATGAAACATTCATCAGGAGGCACAGTCCTCTCCCCAACAAAATACTGCCAAAACAAGATGGCAGGGGCCCAAAGAACAAAAGAGACGATCCATGCTAAACCAATCATTATCCCAGCCCTTTTGGTTGTTCGTTTGGCTCTGTATGTTAGTGGCCTAGTGATGGAAAAATACCTGTCAAAACTTATAACAAGGAGATTCATGACAGAGGCATTACTGGCGACATAGTCAATGGAGAGCCAAAGATCACAGGCCAAACTTCCCAAAGCCCAGTGGTCCATGATGATGTATGTGGTATAAAGGTTCATGGAAAGAACACCAATGATCAAATCGGCACAAGCAAGGCTCAACAAGAAGTAGTTGTTGACTGTTTTCAGTTGTTTGTTAACCTTAAATGCAACAATCACTAAGATGTTTCCTATGATGGTCACCAGTGCAAGGATCCCAGTGAGGAAAGCAATCAAAACTACTTGCCAGACAGTGTGTCCACCCAGAGGGTCTTTGCTTGTGGCATTCAGGGTCATGTTTGTTGATTCCACAGTGGAGAAGGAAAAACTCTCTGTGGTCTGAGGGAAATCATAGCTGCCAATGAGTGACGCTGTTTCATCAAGGAGTCCCGGTCCATGTGAATCTCTCTTCCAGAAGGAGCTCACATTTGGAAAAAGGGGCGAGGATGAACTGTTATTTTGCATGATCATTGTGGCTCTCTGACATAGTCTGTAGCAGAGAAAAACCAAACAAAAATCAAGTGAACAGGTGAAGATGTTAAATAAATAACCATCCTCATACTTGTACATAAAATCACTCTAGCACTTTGAAAGTTGTCTTTAAAAAAACAAGATGCCTGTGACACATTTCAAGTCAAACCTGTATGTGATAGTACTCAGCTTCCAGACTGTGATTAATCTGAGCTCTTTATATTGATCACATTGTGTTTCCTTATAAACATTCAGTAACAGAGGAACCAAAATCCCAGGAGAATTTGAACCCACAGCAGTACTAAAATGCCCCCAAACTCTAACTCTGAATTAAAACACTCCCTGGTGGATCTGCCCTGACCTCAACATCTCAAAAATCCACTATCCAGGAGCCTTCAAAAACTAGGTTCCAATCATATGAAGCCACAATCTTCCAAGTTCCAACCAACACTGGTCCCCAGTGCTATCCTCACTCTAGCAAAACAGAGCCCCAGCCTCTGCTGCCTCCAGCTATAGCAGATGACAAACAAAAATATTGTTCTGTATGGAGATACAAGCCAGCATCATTTCACTGTGTCAAGCCACTCTAACCTGTGAGGCTGCAAAGCTCTTCCCATTTTCATCTACCTTTCAGCTATCTGATAAAAGTAGTCGAAGTTCTCATTAGCACATGCCACTATTCATTTTTTCATGCACATTTTTATACTTGAACTAAGGATTTTGCACATCTAATGACTATAAAAATTATTTGGGGGCAACACGTGGTAAAAGTTCCTTTGAAACTATGGTCCCTAGAGTCAGGAAAAAAACCTTTGGCAGATGTATGTCGAAGCAATCATTAAACACTTTAGGAAAATAGGGAAAAAAGCATGAAAGAGATTGATAATTAAGCTTTAATCGTTTTCCTCAAGTACTAACATAAAATGAAAACATGCTCAGAACAGTAACTTGCATTTCTCTTATTTCATTAGCTTCTCTGGTCAGCTGATTGGATCCATAGTAATAAATGAATTATATCATCAAGAAGCAAAAATTCTGATTAAAAGGTCCATTTTTGACTGTAAATGTTGAGCAAAATACGCTGTCAATGTTTGTATGTTTTCTAAATGGGAGTCCTTCCAGAGTCAATATATTATGGCATAAGATAATAACGAGTAACACAATGCACTGATCTTACACAAAAATATTTACCCAGAAGAGGAGGGCTTGGTTCTGTTTTTCTAATTAATTTCTAAATTCTGCTTTCCCTTGAACTGTATGTGGTTTTGTTACCAAGCCATAAGACACTATGTGATTTTAAATGGTGCAGTTTCTTTGACATATGCAGTAAATAGTTCAGCAATTCCTTTCATTTGCTCATGCACAACAACTAACACAAACCTCTCCCCTATTTCGATATCCAGTGTAAATGAGGTATTATTGTTTCTTTTTATTGATAGGAACCCAAGGTTACAACTAAGATGCCATATTATAATCAAATTCAGTCCACTTTTAATGCATTCATCACTGTATAACACAGAATATGAACACACTAATAATGAATAAATATTGCTCTGGTAAATCACACAGTTAAATTTTAAGTCTTTGCCTGATAGAATGATTGAAAACTCGGAGCAGCTCAACTTCTAAAAAGAGAAATGGTACGACAGGACTGCTGGAAACCATCCTTCTTGCAATGTTTTATTTAGGAAGCAGGCATTTTTTCCAGAGCTGTCAGACAGGATGAGGTCAAAACCAGAATAGTATGAGAGAGATCTCAAATAATGATATTTGCTAAATATATGCCAGAAATTATTAATGTTATAGGGTGCAGATCTTCCTTCACTCACACTAGGGACGGAGAGCAGAGGATGAAAGCCAGAAAGCATCCGCTCTGCAGCCATAAATTTCTAAAACCTCTGTAAGGTAACAGCCAATGCAGTCAAGTATTGGTTGAGAAGTCTGACAGGTACATTTAGATGGCAATGATATCATTATGCTGCTTTTTAATAGAAAAAGACAAGCTGGTATCTTCTAACATACAAAAAAAGGCCAGGAAGAATATATCAATAAAGGAGATCAAACTTCCACTACAATGCATAGAGTAAAAACCAATATCACTTAGAAGTGATGGTAAAAACAACGGTTTTTCTAAGAAATAAAAATAGTTAACAGTTGGGTCGTAGTTCTCATTTTCATTGTGTAATACAACCATGAACTAATCTGAGTGTTAGCCTTGGAAGTCCAAAACAAATACCACATAAAAGATACAAATAATCATGCAAAATTACTATGTAAATGCCACACTATCTATCACTAAGTCCAGAAACCAATTGTGAATTCTATTAAATTGTAGACTTTGAAATGGAGTTCCAATGGAAATTTACCAATAAATCCTTTCAGAAGTGCCATGATTCAAAAGACTCCTGATGAGGAGTCCTGGGAACATCATAATTCAGCTGAAGTCTTTCAGACTCTAAACAAGTGCTGGAACCAAACCTTTCTTTCTCAGGTCAGTTCTTTCATGTCTGGACTTCAAAGTAACTTCTTGAAGTTATTGTTTCAATGAAAACCTGAACAGTGCTTAGCAGTCCAGTAACTGAGGAAGAGGAGAAACTGAGAACAACCCACCATTGTCTCCTGCTGTCCAGTGCCATCCTGCATCTGAAACTCATCTTTTTAAACTCCGCAGGGATTAAAGGGAACCCTAAACTAGCATTGACTGCACTATTTGATAAAATGGAACTGCTAGTGGGATGATTAGTACAGTCTTTCGTTATTCTGCCTCTTCTACAAGCTCCTGTAATTGAACCATTTAATTCAATAAAAAATGCATTAACCATATGTTCATCTGCACAGAAAAAAGAAAATATCACTACCACCACCACCACTATAACATACCAGATCAGCACAGCTGGATTTTCTTGGCTTTAGGAAGCCAAGGCAAGCTTCGTTATCCATCATTTTCCAAAGCTGCCATGCAGTTTCTGCTTTCTGTATAAGAAGTGCCACAGGGAAAGAGTGTCCTGGGTTTGATAAGACAACAGTGGGATTCGCAGTGCAGCCGCAACCTGCCCAGCAAGCCAAGCTCAGACAGAATGATGTGTGACCAAGTGGGAAAGCAGCCACACATACTTTGGTAAAACAAACAGTGCAGCTCTGTCTGAGTGAGGCAAACAAACCAAACTGTGAAATGATTATAGGTTTACATACCATGATAAGAATTTACAAATCATCGGTATGATACACTACATTACAATTTCAAGCCAGGGAGTAGCAAAGGAAACTTTTAGCATAAGAATATATAATTACTTACCTAAGATCATAGTAATGGTATTCCCTGTGGGTTTGAGTCTTTTTGTTCTTGTTTCTTTTTTAATAAGATCTTATGAAAGGTACAGGCCAGAGAACACCAGACGCAATGCACACTTCCCAGGATTACTCAGGAAAAGTGCAGGCCTGGTACAGGCAATGGCTATACAGACTTTCATACGCATCCATCCAGCACACCTCTGCTCTCTGCCTCGCCAGAGAGAGTGAGATATTAGATATCCCACTAAGACCAATTAGAAGGGTAGGAGAAAACATCTGCAGAAATGGTCAATGGTTTCAATAAATGGGTATAACCCAGATTTAAAAGCCCGTTTTTTTGACTAGTCTAATTTATTGCACATTGCTGTAAATAGAAAGTAAAATAGAATAGACAGTAGTAACAGTTCTGTCACATATTTTCAGTGCATTTAATTTCTCTCTGCATATTTCATATTTAAATACTTTTGTGAATACTCCATATTTTACCAAAATTTTTCTTTTCCTTAAACCTCCCTATTCAAGAAGTCTGCTTTCCTTGCTCTCTTTAAAGGGCTCTAAGAAGCATTTTCTGGGAAGTGAGATGGCAGTCTATGGGCTTGGCTATCTGTGAGCTCAAAACTAGCAAGCCTTTATGGCTGAAGAATTTCACATTGCATCTGTTTACACAGACAAGAAAATTGCTTACCTTATTTTTCCATTTTCTTCTGCACTGCTCTTATATACACATTAGCCTAAACAGCAGAGAGCTCCATGCAGTGATTTATAAAGTCTTTTCTAACATAGAGAAAGTAAGCCTTCAGAATGCTTAATACAGTTACCTAAACTAGCACATATACTTTGTTCCAAAACTATTATTTGGTAAAATAAAAATATATATCTGAATTGTAAAGTCTTCCTAAGATTATCAGCAAGATTATGTACAAAAATTTTTCAAAACACACAGAGGTTTTTTTGTTGGTTGTTTTCTTTTCAAAATACAATAAAGAATTAAAAAAAAATTGTAATGGAAAAAACGAAGATGAAAGCATTCACAGTTTTACATTTATAGTGGCTCATATCACTTGAAGTTAATGTAGCACAAAGTACAGGATTCCATATGAATGTTTATGTGACAATAGGAAGCCGAGTGTAATTATCAGTGAACACGACCTCAGATTTACCATGACTAACTTACACTGATATTAAATATATTAATAGAGTTTTGCTTCTTTGCAGAATGAGAACACATAACCATAGAAATCGAGCCCACTAGGAAAAATCCTGACCACTGTCTTGCATGTTCACAGCAGATAAAAACAAATGACTGATTGTCATATACTTTTATATATATGTACATATACATATATATAGTATATCTACATAGAAATGTATGTCACATATAATGTGACAAGTATATGTATACATAGCTGCAGATGAAAGCATGTGTCTATGTGCACTTATGCGTGTACACACAGACACATATATCTCCAGCTACGTATACACATAATTTTGTCACATTATTCCAAATATTGTTATAAGGGAAGACTGTATCTTTCACTAATTAGCTATCAACTTGATACAGATAAAGTTCAGTCAAACATATCCCAGTAACACTTCAACCCAAACTCTTCCATTTTGCATCCATAAATATGTTTTGTTTACTAAAATCACCTAAATTAAATGCCAGTGCTTTAAAATCACTTTGGTGATTAATGAATTAGATTTGCTCATTACTTGCTTGCTCTGTTTCTGCTGCTAGTGTGAGGTATAGCACGAGCAAATTAGGAACTAATTTCTCTAATCATATGGATCCTTTTCATTACTTTGAAGAGTGTATAGAGAACCTAATGCATAGCACCGAGCTACGTGATCCATCTCCGCTGCAGCCCTGCAGTCAGAGAAGGGAGCATCCCTCCCGGGGGGCAGAGGCAAAGGGATGCTACCTCAAGTGTTCCTGCTGGGACACCTAAGGATGCCAGACTAGGAGTTCCCGAGACTGTGTACCTGGAACAGCCAGGAAATAGACTCTCTAAAGCTGGGCCATGGCAACAGCCTCTTCTGTGCCTTAATATGCCAGTTAGCTTTTGCCAAACATCTGCCATCTTCACCAGGACTGAGAGACTTATGTTCATATTGCCCAGCTGCACCTGCAACATCCTCTGGGGACTTGATTGCTCAAGCTGTGTTTGCTTTGACAGAATTTGCTCTTCCAAACACCTTACTTCTTGTAGTTTGAACCCTTCACTGAGGGTTTTTATTTTATGATAAAAATGTAACTTTGAATAGTAATGCGTTTAAATGGCCAGTGATTTCAGTGGAAACATCTGCTTATTTACATGGTCTCAAAAATAAGAATAAATACTGTGCTACCATTAGGACCAGAGGAAAAAAATCTCAGATGCTGCATCTGTGAAAAAATCCAGATATGCATTTCTGATCTCTTTCACTTAAGACTTCCATCAAAGACTGAATTTATTACACAACCTGTATAATTCTCTTGCATATTTTTTTTTTTTTACAAATATACCATCTATAACAAATACACATCCTAGTCTGCATAGTTAAAGAACAGTGATTTTCACAGATTTACTGAATAAGTGTTTCTGTACTATTTATTATTTATTTACTCAGTGACCCAATACTCATCCACACCATGGCTTTCAGTTTCAAAATAATCCTATCTTGAAATCCTCTAAGATGATTCTTAGACGTTTCAGAAATGAGCTACTAATCTCAGTTGTGATACGGCCTCAGGGCAGTGCAGGTTTCCCCCATGTAGCAGCAGCAGACTTGCTGAAGGAGGGGTACTTTTCTTTCTTGGACAAGTGCACTTAGTGGTTATTGTCTAAACAATTCATAAAGAACAAAGGGAAATATTCAAAAGCCTGAGCTTGGACGTGTCTACAGTTTTCAAATGCTTGAAAACCAGAGAGAATCAAGTCTTGCCTAATTAAGATTACAGCAAATATTGACTATCAGCTCAGTTAAATCTATGAGGTGCAATTATATAAAGAGAGGAAATTATTTAAATTCCAGGCAGTTTCAGCAAGCTTTATTAGAATCACACCCCATCTGTCTAATTGATATTGGAGGAAACAGACATGCAGCCTGAAGTTAGTAAGAGATACAAATACTGAGAGTTTTACTCTCCTTGAGCAAACCACTGCAAACCGACTTTGCAGGTATCTGGGGACAGGAAAGTTTGGAAAAAGGGTTTATTACTACACTGAATATAAATATGGTATTAGATTTAAATGAAAGAAGAATACATGCCATTCAAATATCTCCTCTATTTGTGAGTAGTGCATATTTTTTCCTTTGAATAAAACCTGTCCATCTTAGACACTTCGTTTCAGTATTTCATTATATATGCACTTTTTAACCCAGGATTTATTAATATTTTGTTAATTAGTATAATGTTGGATCAGAGTTGAGATCTAGATTTTCAGCTCTCTCTTTACGAAACGCTGTCCACTGACTCCACAGATAATCCTCCCAATGAGATATTTAAAGTCACATTAAAATGTTCACTATGTCAAATAAAGTAATGGGAACTCTTAGGCTTAATTATATCTTTCTCCCAGATGCTGTTAAATGCTAGAATACCTTGAATCAACATGGAAAAATAGTGTCTAAAGAGAGAAAAAAAAATCAAGCCTTGTAAGTGATTTCTCCTCTTTTACTGAAATGGCATTGTCCTCTACAAAAATAATCACGTTTGAGCATATTGCTATCGAGAAGAGCTCATTATCAATGCTAGATAAAGCAAAGAAATATTATTATATTTCTAATCCTGCCCTACATTTAGTGACACTTGCATGCATTTAAATTCCATATTTAATGTGAATATTAGCCATTAAGAACCTTTACAGGGAACAACAAACCTCATAAGCAGACCTCTTTACTATCTTAAATGGAACGGCTTTAAAATGAAGTAATCAATTGATTATTCTTTAAAAATAAACAAACTTTTGCTTTTTCTCTTTGCTCACTACACAATATACCTCTAGAGAAAACTGGAACACCATACAAACACTTTTCAAGTATCAAAGCATTCAGAGAGCCTAGAAACTGAGCTCTAAAGAAGCTCACCTGACACCTGACACAATCTTTTCAGCTTCATTTGTCTGCCAGAAGAAAATGAAATGACAAAATGTCTGTCAAGCCTTGAAACCAGAAAATTGAAAATATTTTTTTTCTGGAATTTTTTTTCATGGAGGGAAAATAAATAGCCCAAACAACAACAACAACAACAAAACTGTAAAAAAGCCCCCTCAAACCACAGATTTTCTGCTTTTCAAAACAGTATGGTTTTTACCTTTGGAAACTAATTTCATTTTCTCTCAGCTTAGAACTGAATCTCAGATATTTTGTAACAAAAAGTACTGACAGAAGATAAGCTCCATTCCATTGTTCGTTGAGGGAAAATTATAAGAGTATTTGTGTTTACATCAAGGTCTATCATAGAGCTACGCAAGTCTCCGGACCTGAAGTCCTGTTTACCTGGTGTCAGGTCCTGTCATATGAGAGATCTCTAACATGCATCATTTAAATCTGCTAAACAACATGAATTTGAAGTTCCCTGGAGTATCAGAGAAGTTAAAAGTTTCTAAATTGAACTATTGCTGACCACTAGGTTTTCCACTGTAACTATGGCACTGCGTGCAGGTACTAAAAGAGCAGACTACCTACTTTAGCTTTTGTTGATGATGGACAGTGTGGCAATTTAACATAAGATGCAATAAAGTGACTTCAAAAATGCTAGTAAATTCTCCATTAAGGGAAATTTATCGTTATTGGCTTTGGTGATTGAAATATTACTGCTATCTAATGTGGCAAACCCAATACTCCCACACTGGACAGATGGTTTACTTAAAAAGTGAAAGAAAAAAGAAAACAAATCGTTGACAGGTTTCAGCTAGAGGAGAAAAATCACCAAGAAATAGCTACTGGCTAATGAAGTCTACATAGCTTTTTGGACAGAAACTATTTATATGGAAAAGGAAATTTTATGAGAAACTTTGTGTCAGAATGTTATTATTTTAATATAAAACACTGCTTATTATTTTGTCTAAATAATGCCTTAAAGCATGCAATCATAATAATGTGTTAGAGCATTTTTTCTTGGTGCCAAGTTGTCATAGTTGGCCAGAAAATAACATTTTTAGTGTATTTATTTATTTATTTAACTGTTTTACAGAATGGAAATTCCTATCATCTGAGATATGGGGATATCCTTTCACACTGATAAGCTTATGAAATGTGCTAGTAATTTATTGGAATGGATTTATTGCTGGGGAGGTAAAGAGCTCTGTGTGCATCCTTTGTATGTATTATATTTCTTTAATACAATTGCAAACAAACTGCTATGCTATGGTTGAAACGGAATATTTTTTACCTCAGTGGAACACCTAGGTACATAACCAAGAAAAAAGGGAAAATATTTTTGTTTCAACCTGTCATTCAAAATATTTTAATAAATACTTTGTTTCTTTATTCACCAGTATGTTTAAAGTCAATCTTTCCATCTGTTTAAAAGTGCAGTTTAACGCTCACTAGGTGGCAGAATAGCTATTCAGAAGCAAAAGTCTGAACTTCGCAACAAAATCTTAAGCAGTCTCTCATAAAACCTTTGCCTTATACATAGAAATTACAAGCCAAATTGTATCTATTCCTTGATAGGAACAGGAGCTAAACTAACCACATGTCATCCAAGTACTGGTCTGAATCAAACTAGCAGCCAAATAACAGAAAACTGTGTTCTCTGCTGTAGTTTACCTTAATTTTTTTTTTTTTTTTCCCCTGGAATAGACACATCTGCAAGTCCTAGTGGAAATCTGTAGATTAATCAAAATGGCCCATTCCAAACTTCAATCCCCTTTATGCTTGCTGCCAGGAATTTGTAAAGTCTCTGGGAAATCGATGGTGGCAGGCACTGGATTTTAATGCATGCAAGCAATTGTTCTTCAGTGAGATACAGACAAGTAATCAAATAATGCTCAAATGCTATGCTCCTTTTTTAGGCTTTGTTTGCAGGGCTTGTGGGTTTCTTTTTGTTGTTTGCTCTTTTGAGTTACAAAGATGTGCCCAAGTGGGCATGTCACTAAATGGAGACATCTCTGATTAAAACAGACTTGACAGAGAGGGAGGAGGCGCCAAGCAAAAATTTGATTTTAGTTATTCTACATAAATGACTATTGGTAGCCCTCATAACAGGGTCCTCTTCCTACTAAGATTTAGCTAGGTTTGCTTGACTATCTGCTTTTTGGCCACTTGAAATATATCCCTATAATTTGAAGGTTTTGAGCTACGATTTTAAAAAATCAGTGCTAGTATAGAGAATACACATTCACAAGGCAGTGATTTTATTCGTTGTGCAAAATGGATCTGCTCCAGCAATTCACTGCAGTTACATAGCAGAGTATTGATTTCTTTAAGACCCTCTTGTCTGACGGTTGTAGGAGGTTTGTAGTAAAGGAGTCACAAGGCTGTGGGGGGAAAATGAAGGACTCAAGGTTAAGAAATGTAAATGCAGAAGTCAAGTGTATTCCTAATTCTGTCACAGGATCTCTATACACTATAGGAGTGATGTATGCAGATCTTTGAAACAATATCACTTTACCTTGAAGGGGTAGTGCAAAGCTGAATTTAGTAAATCACAGGTATTCCTCAACTTTCGTATACGCAACTTTGTAAAATAAAGGATCTTGAACTATATCTTTGTAGGGTTTTGTCTACATGATTCTAAAATTTTAAAATCATTTCATCAACAAAACAGACCATTTTTAAATTCAGCAACTATATTTTCACCTATTACACTACAACTTTTCTATTCACTATCTAGCTAACACAATCATGGTACTCTGAAGTCCCTCCTTGTTGCTGTTTCTGAGGATTCATGCATTCTGTACATGGCAAATAAAAAGCCATGGAGATATAATTACATTAGCTGTAAAGGTTGCTATCTAAGTAACAGGATTTTTGGTTCTAAAATAAGAAGGTAAAGTGGACTCATGATTGTTTGCATTTTCTCTTTCAAGCCTATAAAGCCTGCATTTTGCAAACACATTACAGTCTAGGATAATCAACGAAAGACTTAAAATCAGGAGTCCTACATAAATTAGAAGGAAAATATTTCTCCTAGCTTTGATAGGGTTGCTCAAATGGCAAATATAATACGTTATTTTCAGAAAGGAAGTGGAAAGCTAGAAGAAAGAGAATCTGTACTTAGAAAAAATATCTCCTGCTCTTAAGGGTCAGAAGTATTTTAATGCTTGAACTAAGAGTAGGAATGCACGCTGCACATCTATTCACAAAGTCCCATTGCCCCAAAAAAGAAGCACTACTGCTCCATTATTTCCTTCTATTCATCTGTATCTTCTAGCTGCCCCACTTTTATGCTTTGGTTTGCCAGTGAGCTGTACTTCTAGGCTGCTGTGGGTCTATCTGACCAATTATTTTTTAGAATCAGAAAATAATTCTCTATTTGGTTGCCACACAAGAGGGTATTTTGTTTGTCATTCTTTTAATCTTTCTTGGCAGTCCTTCAGGTATACATGTGGGTAAAAGCTCCTAGGACTGAGTAGTCTTAATTAGGTAAGTATCTGCAGCAATTCGTGGGCAAACTCCAGAGAACACAAAATGATTTTGGATTTCTACTGGTGGACATCAGAGAAGAGGACAAATTGAAACCTTTAGTTGCTGCTATTGGTACTTTCCTGCCGCATTTCTTGCAGGATTAAAGGTTTACTGTAAAAAGGCCAGTGCAGGCTTTGTCTTTTGTTCCCCTGCATGACCTGAGCAACAGCTCTCAGAGGTGTTTCAAACTCAGTGTTCCCAGCTTGCAGGACTTGTGACCTGCTTTCCTGTATTCAGCAAGAAGCGTGTACAGCAGTGTCACTATGTTCTTAAAAAACTGCCCTGTGGGCCAGGGCACGTCCTTTGGAGAGAATGAGGCATGGCTAGGGTTTGCATCCGGGGCAGGGGTGCCAGGGGAAGAGTGGAATGATCAGCAGAAACCGCACATGCTTGTGAACGCTTGTGTGCTAAAAGCTCCTGCATGAAATTTCACTGCACAAACAAAACCAATCTAGATAAAGATAAAAGGAACACAAATTATAAAATACAGCTCAAAGATGTATGATGATGCAATGTTGTAACTCCTCATGGGAACCTGAAGTCAGCAGGCAAAGCAAGGAGGGCATGCAGGCAATCCTTTCTTTTGGGATGATTCTTGTAACTGAAAGTAGCAACAAAATCACTTGAAGGAAAAAGGCATTTCAATCAGTTGGAGCAGCAATTCTCTGTCATCAGTTCTCCCTCTTCCTATGGTGCTCTTATGGCTTACTCTAAAAGAAAGGCTTTTACAACCACACATGTAGTCAGGAGAGGAGTCCAGGTATAAGGGACTGAACAGGTCAAGAACAGCTGGGGCTTGTAACCCTCTTCTACAGAAGAAAGCATCTTCAGCAATGAATTACTCAACAGAAAGAGTTACTTGAGAATGGCTGGAAAAATGCCTCTTTCCTAAGAAACTAAATTTTTGTTTGTCATGGCAGAAATATAGATTCAAAGAGTAGGAAGAAAAGAATAAGAGTTCTGCTAATATGAGAATTTTATATCAGAACAAGACAAGTGCACAGAGTTGTTTTGGCATATATTAGAAACAAATCAGTGTCTTATTTCTCATATGTCTGACAACAAAAGTGCCAGTGATGATCTTAGTGAAGAGAACGAAGAAGCCACACTGCCTCCCAGGCTTTCAGGGAACCCACACTTTGTGTTAAATAAATACATAAAATCCCTCACCCACTTACATCACTTTTATACCATTTCAGTTGAGACTGAGATCTGATGCAGATGCCTGGTACAACAGCATGAAGAACAGACCTAAAGAGAGAATCAGGTTTCCAAAGAGACCAGGCATTACAGCAAAGCCAGTGAGGCTTCAAGCTGGAGCCAGGTGATGGCAGATAAACACGTGGGCTTCTGAGTCAAGTCCTGCTTTCTGCCACTCCAGCTGCTGCAGATGAGGCAAATCCACAATGCTTGCTCCTGGAGTATGCATTGCATGGGACCTCTCCAATTCAGTATCATTTTAGGAGAGAAAGGAGGCAGGGAGTATTGTATTACTACAATAAAGTAGTTAGGCATTAAAAATGACAGATGAGAAAAAGAAAAAGAATGCATTTCCAGGCCTAAGCTCACATCAGTCAATGACTGTAGCTGGGAGCCTCAACAACTCCTTGCTACCAGGGAGGCAATAGTTGCTAAAGAGGAGGAGTTTATGGTATTCCAATAAACCCATGGGCACAAGCAAAATACACTGGATTTACCTGTGTGACCTGAAATACAGGGGCAGAGGGCATGTGGAACGAAACAAGCTGGCTCCTCAAGTGGTTCCATGCTGAAATACCATAAAAGACTGGAGTCCACATCCCAGATGACATCTTTACCTTTTTTTCTTGAAAGTGATACTCATATTTTAGTGAGAACTAAAGGCAAGGGATATAGCAATGTTATTAGGAAAGGGAACATGTTAATGTTGTGTTAACATTTGGAAAACCTTGGTCTTCAGGAGGTCAGACACTTGCAATGTAGTACTGGTAGCACTAGCCAGGCAACACTGAGCAGGGTAGGAATGTGTCCAAGCTGCTATATTTACGCACGTCATCAGTATAGCACACAGCACGATTTTCTAGATTTTTTTTGCTGTACTGTGGATTTATCATCAAAATGGTGCAGGATTTCCCTGCAATTCTGAACACTGTGTGCCAATGTAAATTTTCTAACTAAACATTTAAAGAAAATTAAAGCATTGGTGTACTTATCCATCACTGAAAAGTACCTATTGACTTTGAACAGGCATTTAGCATCCAGTGTCTCCAGCTTTTTCAAAAATCCAAAAATCCTACCTCAGCAAATGTGGCCCAATTTCAGAGATTAAGATTATCTGCATTTCTGCTGAAGTTACTGACAAATTATAAATTAATACACGAATTCAAAGATGTTGAAGGAAGTAATACTAACGTAACTACTGACACTTCAGAATATTAATTGCTGTCAGAATACTGGTAGGACTTTCAAAAGGCAAAATGTATCCATGAGGGACCATGCTGAATCATAGTTGCATGGACATGTATTAATTAATGTTTACCTTAGCTTTTGAAATAGAGACTAACACTTAAATCTCACTGTAGACTGTTTTGATCTGAGTTTGCTTGTCCAAATGTCTCTGTGTCTCCATCAATCCCTTTTCACTAATCCTTACTGCTGCTTCACAATTTTTCCAGATGAAAATGTATCCGTGCAGGCAGTATCCTCCAAGCGCTACATTATTAGTGAATACAAATAAGGTGTGACTCTTTAGGATTCATATAGACCTATCAATATTCCCATGCTGGCTGTGCTTTCAACTGCAAGAGAAACATTCCACACCAACAGCTGCAGCATATTAAAAATCAAAAATGAGGGTTTTGATGGCACTTGCACATTTCTGCCCTTTCATCTGTCCTCTATCACTCATTTACTCACAGGAGGAAATGACTTTTCCTGCCAAGGTAGAGGTAAAATGTGTAAGACAAGGACAAAAAAAGAAAAAAAAATTCGTTAGTGAACCAGGGGAAACAATTTCTGAGATAAAAAGCGTCAGCAGAAATGAGTTTGTACTGTTGCACTCCTGTGACCTTATTCAAAAAGCCATAATATACCAGCTAATTTTTGCTATTAGAAATAATTTTCAAATGATATGACCTACATGAATCAATTTTTCACTAGAGTCTCTCTACTTAAAAATACTTTTCTGTCACAAAAATGAAGAAAAGCTTTTCTGGGAAGTCAAAATAAAAATGTGTGCTTTACTTGTAAAAATCTGAGAGTTGGTAAATAATAAATGCCAGTGTAATTGGAAATATTGTCCCTAATTCCAATGCTGCAAGATTTCATGCAGAGTTTATTTCAACACGCCCTGTTTGCAATTTAAAGTTCTTTTCTATGGAAGGAAGAAAGNAAGGAAGGAAGGAAGGAAGGAAGGAAGGAAGGAAACTAGTATAAATCAAATCTTACTATTACTTAGGACTACAAAATGTGACCATTGAATACATGCGCAGATTTGCTGGCATGGGCAATGAGAAGGTCAGCTGGAAATGGGGGGCCCTAACCTATAATGGAAGAAGAAAGAGAAATACTTATATCAGAAGAGAGAAATGGAAGACATTTACAATTCCAGTCGTATTACAGACTCTACTACAGGAGAGTTTTAGGGAATGATGGGGATGTGGCTTACAAGGAGCTCATGGTCACAGACGGCACACAAAATCTCTAGAGCTATTACCACATTTGCAAGCCCTTGTTACCCCAAGGAGATGAAAGGCTGGGATTTTACTCTCTGTGTGTGCCAAAAAAAACCCAGGTATGAGAAGGCAGTGCAGCAGGGTCTCAGCTGTGTGACCCGAGCGCCTGGCTCCTGAGTGCTAACTTCACTGTGCTTTCTTTCCACTGCCTGCAGTTTTTCCAGGTGCACTGCTGGGTTGGGATGCTGTGCAGGAAATATCTCAATGGAACTTCCCACTAACAGCCCCCACAACACAGCAGGCCAGAGTTCACTTGAGACTGACAGTATTTGCTAGGTTTTTTCATTTATTCATTGAAACTTCTGTCCGGAAATCAAGCCAATCAGAAGAAGAAGAGACCAAATCTGGAAGCTGTGTACCTGAGTAACCAAATCTCAGATGATTACACTTACGGTGCCTTCCTCTGACCTAGTCAAAGGCAGGGAGCGCCAATCATAATCTAAACACATAAGTGAAGAGAAAAACAGCATTGCTAACAAAATGTTTGGGGATAACTGATACACAGGGACACTGGGCAGGAGTTTGGAATGCCTCATTTAGTAGTTATTCAAGAAGGAATTCATGGGGCTTTCACTTTAGATATACATATGTATATTTCTCTTTCATTTTGCTGGCTGCATCAAGTACTTTTTCTTTCCACAGTCTGATACACATCAATATAACATAACTTGTAACTGTTTCTCAAAAAATCTACATCAGCATTAAATAGAAATCTAGCCTTTTTCAAAAGCAGGAAGTTATAAAAAATAATTTCTCCATTAGGCTTCTTCAAGGCATATTTGTCCATTAAGTAACTTCACTGCAATGTATACTTAACTTTAATTGATAGCAGTGAAATGCAAGCAAATTCAGACAACTTAATTCTCTAAGAGGTGTATATTAAAAGTGGATGGCAACGAGGTTTTTCTTTCTTTAGGAAGACACTTTTATATTTTTTTTAAACAGGTAAAGAATTTTCCAAATAACCAAGATTTTGGTTTCCTTGATGTTGTAAAAACCAGTTCATAAGTCAACGCTTTCCAGTAAAAAGACCCACTCAAACATCTTCCCCTGTATATACTTAAGCACGGAGTCCTTGTGCGTGCAATATCGCATGGTTAGAGAAATCCATAAGCTACACTCAGCTCTCTTCTTAAAAGGAGTCACTGGTGTGCCATTCTGTAAATTGCTTTAATCCCTTATTTCTCTAAATGGGTATAAAATCCATTTACCTAATCGCAATGTCCAAGCCTCAGCTGAATTATTCTGCAAGACATAGTCATGCCTTTGGAAGAAAAGTCCTTATAGCTAATAGGAAATAGCTAATAGCTATTTAATTTGCCCTTTTCCTTAAAGCCAGGTAAATATCAAACCTTAGTTTGCATGCCTAAATGGAATTTGATTCGAGAAACTCAAGTGGAATAATGATACTTTCCCAGGTCTTGAGCGATGCTATTGCACCTAATTAGAACACCAACTCAACAGGATCCTGACTGCTCCCTTTGCTCATCTTCAGTAGTGGACACAGATAGTGCAAGTAAACCTAGTGGGGGAATTCACATCATTCAGCGCCGCAGAAGATTGCCATAAACTGGATTAATAAATCTGCACTTTTTTAACGGGACTTTGCAAGTTCTCTCTGTGTATGTGCCTCCTGCTAACCAATAAAGCCTGAAATTTAACCTTCAAGGGACGTGCATGGGAGACTCCCACTGGTTCTGGTTGCAGCCCGTTCCATGTGCTCAAAAGCTTCTTGGAGTGACTTTTCTGTCCTTATGAGGTTTCTGTTACACCACTCATGTTCTTCACTTCCAGGCTGCTGTGAACTATCATGCTCTTAATAGATTTTGATATAGCCTTTTAAATAACAAACAGTTCTGATTTCTTTTTCATTATTCTATTCTTCTGTTTGCCATAAGATCTTCACCCTAACCTCTTCTAAATATACCCAAATGTCAGAGTTTCTTTATATCTGTGCTAATATGACTTTTCTAAAATATTTTATTGACTACTTATTTTTCATTCGGTTCACTTCCATCCATGCAAAACTGGAATAAAGCCCTACTGTTTTTATTAATGATTTATTCTAATTACTCACAGAGGCAAATAAGTTCAGAAAGTACAAAAGAGTGACGAAGAATTATTTTTCAAGTATTTGTTTTCTGAAAAAACAATATTAAGTCTGGATCATAGTAAAAGAAGGACAGCATTTATGTTTTCACTCAAAATGCACTCAGCAGGAAGCAGTAATTTCCAAATATGCATGTCTGTTAAGAAGTGTTTGTTTCCCTACGAGTTTAGAACTGCAGCTTATAGAATGGATTCTAAAACTAATTACTAAACTGCACCAAAATTGCATAAAACACGTAAGGTACCAAAATAGTTTGCTGTATATTCCAAATTTTTACTACCCAGAGAGAAAACAATGATCTGTATACTTTCTATATGCTTGGGTGATATTTGACATTACAGGTAAGCCAAGATCTGAGGGAATGTGGGATATACATAACAAACAACTTTTTTTGCTTTTACATTAAAAGAACCGGTAGCATATATCCATCAGTATTTTTTTTTTTTTTTGCAGTCAGAGAATGATGAGGACAACTAGTTCTGTAGCAATTCACCACTGGACAAATAGAGATGGTTTAATTCTGAACTATACGTAGGAGTTGGGGATTAGATGGGTGACATTTGAGTGTGGGAAAAACACCTGGACCACTGGGAAACCTTTAGCTCCTCAGTGCTCTGCAGCTCAGCCCAACAAGTACCTCCTGTGCTGGCCTGTGTTCTTCATGCATGCATATGCTTAAATCTGGTTAAATCTACTATGGATTAATGTGCCTAAGTCTAATAAATCTGGAGAGAGCATGTTGCCTGTAGAGACCACACATATAGTAATGACTGGTAAGCCTGAAAAATAAAGCAATCTGAATGTAATGTTATGCGATTTTAAAACTAAACAAAAAATAATTTGATTCATATGTTGGTTTTATGCAGGTGCTTTTAAGATTCCAAGGAAATAAACTCTGCTGAAACTATGCTCTACAACTGACATTTGAGTGTTTTATAAAATGTTGGAAATTTATTATACGAAGCTCCCAACAGCAAGGTGTAACATATTGATTATTTCTCTAACGAAATGAACGCTCTATCCCACACACCAAAATGGTAAAAAAACCCATGAAGAACCCCATTCATAACCTAGCATAATTCCACCAGCCTGTGGCAGAACTTATCCTAATCTTATTCAACAGATTTTATATGCCTTATTTGTTGTTTTTTAGAATTGTGTGTGGTAGGTTTTTTTGCTATTATTTTGGGGCTTTTAATCCCTTGATCTCCTGTAGTTCATTAAGGACTAGAAAAGAATACTAGAAGGAAAACATAATTGTTAAACAAAGAATTGAAAAAGTTAATTCTTTTTGCTGAGGACCAAACCGTGACCATTTACCAGCCCTTACAACAAATATGGTCTGTGGATCGCTTTGCCCTTTCAGCATCGGCCTCTGTGAATGTCCAGCCAACATTTACATGCGAAGGAGCCATTCCTCTGTGACACACCCTCTCCTGACAATGTGATGGCACTTTGCTCAAAACAGCAAATGGAAGGAGATCTCCGGAAGCAAATACAGCTGCTTCTTACACAAACACTGCACAAATCCTGGTGGAGGTCCCTTAATCTCCTTAGCCATTGCATGGTTGACCAGATATACTAAACAGAGAATTCAACAAATCATATCAAATCAATAACTGCTTTCTCAAATTCCACGAAGAACCTCTCTCTCATAATTTCAGTAGTTTATCTGAAAGGTATTGGTCCTACATCTCTGATGTAATTGATGTCTACAATGAAATAAATGCCTTGAACTTACAGGAAGTCCAGTTGCTTCCAGATCTCAGCATGGAAAATATTTTTGTCTCTGACTCTGTATTACCTATTTCTACTGAAGCTTTTAAAATCCGCAATCTAATTTAAATATAATTTTATGATTGATGGCAGAGCTTCAAAATAGTGCTCTGTGAACTCTGGAAAAATACTGGCTACATCTAAAGATAGTTGTAATTTTCTTAGCTCAGAGAAACTAAATTCGGTTTCCAGGTATCCCTGAGGCCATAATTAATGCATGTCTTTAGGCAAAGGGAGGGTAAAATGCACCTGGACTTCAAAAACTATAGTTTGAAAAACAACTTCACAATTGCAGAGTTTTTCCTGGCATTCTTAATGAATCTGCAAAATCTATATGGACTTATCATTGTAAAAATGGTAAAAAACCCTGTGACTTTGAGCAGAGAAACCTTTAAAAAGACTCATTTGATAGAACGTTTGGAGCAGCTCAGGACAAGCCATGAATAAAACTGGGCATGTGAAAATTCCTTTTTTTTCTCAGAAGAAATATTCCTTTTTCTTTCTTTTTTTTTTTTTTCTTGGAATGAAAAGGCAATAGTTCAAATTCAGACAGGTTTGGCGCTTTTCCTATTTTATTTCATTTGGAATCCAAGCAGGTTTTTGTATCGACAATGTAGTAGAACTATTTCAGTGTCAAAAGACTTTACTTTGATAACGTCATTAGGTATTTTAATTATTTAAATTTTAAAAATATCAGTAGTTAATTAATCATTAGTTTACGTAACACATTTACACACTTTTACATCCAAAAGATGCAAATAGAATTGCTAGATTGCAGAGAAATTCTTCCATTTCCTGAAAAATGCAGTGGAAATTTCTATACCTGAAGATTTCTGGCCAGCTATCTTTGTAAGGCTTATAAATGGGAAGTTATCTGTTCCTCTGGTGAGGTGCAGGCACAATCTTATTAGAAATTGTTCAAAGTAGAGTTTTTCTACATCTCTTTTTTAAAAGGCTTGTATCAAGCATCCGACTTTGTTTTCATCAAGCACTGCTGCAGTACCGACCTAAAAGGCCCATAGGAGGTTCAGGAGAACAAACTGAATTACAAGAGAGGGTGTTTCCTTTGGTCCTCTAAATGGTATCCATGCCCAAAGTGAAAAACTGATTCAATAGCACCATTTTTTGATCCATCTGAAGAATCAGAAGAACTTCCACCAAAGGAATTAAAGCATCAATGCTCCAAAGATGTGAAAGAAATCTGTCTTGATACCCAGGAGTAAACCATTAGAGACAATATGAGAATACTGTCCAGTGGCAGAATCAGATATAAGGTTATGCTATTATACTGGTATGTTTTTACAAACCATTAACATGTGGTTTGTGGCATTTAAGTATTGTCCCATACCTGCATCTCATACTCACTCCTCATTTGCATTATAATTAAAACTAAAACTTTCAAACCTCAGATAACTAGATGGAGCTAAGGATCTGCCAAAGTCCCAGGGTTTTAGAGGACAAATTCTTCAACTTTTAAGGAAAAAGAAGTTACATGATAATTTTAGGGCTAAACTCCCAAATCCCCCAACGAGGGGATTCTGCCCCATAGCCTTTTGAGAAGGGAGTGCTCCCATATGACATCGCTAGCACTGCTGAGAGTCAGGTCAATCATTCAGTTTAGCAGCCAACATATTTTTTGTAGTTCTTACAGTGACTATATGACTTTGAAACTAAATTCCTCATGATATAATTTTCAATGGTGCTAGCAAAGCTTTTCACTCTAAACTATTGACTTGTGTTTATGGAAAGTCCAGAAGATTAAAAATGGCTCAAGGTGAACATAAAAATGCAGACTCATATAAACTTTATGATCTTGGCTTTTAACTGCTTTGTGCCTCAGTTGATCTATTCAAGTAGAAAAAAAAAACCCAAGCGTATTTAATTGTCAAGACTATAGCTAATTATTTACAAAAGCACTGAGTCTATATAATTAATTTTTCATTTCCTCAACTCTCAAAGAATTGCTAATTTGCCTTGAATTTTTTAGTATCTCTAAACATTTCAAACTACTCTCTCCAAGTAAACACAAAAAATAGTTTCATATGAATTGAAAATCTTAATATAGAATCCAGTAGTTATAACAAGCACCGTAACAGAAGTCATGAATCATGTTTTTCAATAAAGCAAAGTGTTAGATGGCTAACCTTTTAAAGTACGTTAACGCTGCAAATATTGCAGCAGGGCTTTTTTTTTTTTTTTTTTTTGTCAGAACACATTTCCTATCAAGGGCAATTGCCCAGGTCCTTGAATTCCCAGCTCGTCCGTACTTGGCAATCTTGCCAGCTCTACACCTCATGGTGTTAGAGCTCTGCTTTACATCCAGGAGGAAACCTTTTTCTCAGAGTGATGTATTCCTGTTCCCCCACTACTGCAAGGCAACCCTGCACTGGTATCTGGGCAAACTTTATCTTTCACTTTTCCAGTATGGCAGTATCCACGTACCAAACAGATCATTACTTTGATTCTTGCCAGGGATCAATATACTTTGCATTTTTGCATTTATATAAACACATACAGTCTAGCTTACTTAAATGAATAGATTTTGGAAAGCTAAAAGTACATCATAACAGGAGTGAAGAGAGCACATATATTGATTTTGGGAGTTATTACTACCGATGTCACTACAATGTATATGTGTATTTACAGAGACTGATGGCAAGATTGTCTCTTTTCTCTCAGACCACACCTTTAAGTCCTTCTAACAACAGCTTATTATCAGAGACAGGTTCATAAAAGCTGTGCAGATAGTTACGAGTGAAGACATGCTTGTGAGAGTACGCGTATTCACGTGCAAACACACTTATATCTTTCTACCAGAATGTTTTCTCAGTGATTATGGAATATTCTTGAAATGAGAACAGAATCGTTATAAACTTTTTTTATGGCTCCTCCCCAGTTTTCCTGTACTATTTATACACACCAGATTTTGGTTTTTTTCCCAGCCATTTTTCGTAAGACACAAGAGAAATAGGAAATAACTAGGAAGACAAATCAAAGACTCCAAAGATCCACTACATGTAGCCATCGACTACAGCCATGCTGTGTGCAACACTGTATATATACATATAATATATATATCAGTGAGCTTCTGCTACAGCATTCATTCATTTTCTGTGTGCTTAAATGAAAGGAATAAATTCTCTGTGATGTGAGTGCTTGACTGTAGCACACAGTTCTGTCTCCTCCTGAGGAGGCAGGCTGCACTGAGATTCCTTACTTGCTCCCTAGAACAAGAGCTACACTGGCTGCTGAGAAACAACTGGCTTTGCTCAGCCTGTTACTTTCCAGGAGGTTGGTACCTCTCTCTGCACCAGTAGCTCACACATCTCCCTCAGAGAGAGCAGCAGCCGGAACTGCATCTCTGCACAAACAGGGAGACAGCAGCTTTTTACAGTTTCTGTCCTTCCTGCCTTGAATGCCTTTACAAGATTAGTAATAATCCAACCTTGAGTAAGATTTCAGCAACTCTGAGGAAGAAGCAATTTACATCCCCAAATTGGTCCTTCACACTTAGGCTTGCAGTTGCCCAAGGTGCCTAACTTTATTGCACTAGCTGTAGCAGAACCTGTAATCCCTAAATACCTAATATTTTGAATAAATTTAGGAATTAGGCTGGGGTAGATTTCTTTCATGGATACTAATTTAGCTGATAAGGATTTTCTGGGTACTAATGGAGATCCTGTACACAAAGGTTAGGAGCTTCCTGTTCCTTTTATAGAGTGCCAAATGATAAGGATGTTAACTGGAAATGAACAAATAAACCAAGCTCCAACAGAAGTCCTGAGGGTGGTCAGTCTGCTTCATTTGAACAGTCCTTTTGGTTTACTGCCAATTTCTCATTTACTTTTTCCTCTGCCTCTGTATCTCCATGTGAGATCCCCAAGGGCACTTCAGCAGAATCCCTGAAGCTTCTCAGATGTCTTCCAGCCATGCAGGGCTGCACACAGGACTCCCTGGGACAAAATGGAACCAGCCATATGTAGCAAGTTTGGCTGCTTTTTTCCTGATAACAGTAATTGTCAGACTGCAATCTGCAGGTATGTGCAATGGTTGGTTGGGAGTAAAAATGGCTACTGAAACTTTACAAAATTCTAGGAAAAAGTTCAATCAACAAATACTTTATATTTCTATTACAGCAGTATATGTTATCTATTTTTGCCTGCAAATTCCTCTTGTAGCAAACAATGTCAATTAAATAACCAGAAAACAGACATAAATGAAATGAGAACATTCTCTTCCTGAAGGAATTTCTGACATGTTGGTATTTAATTCTGGCCCACCTTTAGTGGACCGCAATGACTTACAGCACTTTGCACCTATATCACAGACAATAAAGCCATGCAGTGTTTGCAAGTTCCATTTTTGTTTTCTGGCTAGTACAGCTGTCTCAATATTCAGAGGCAAGAAACTTCCAGAGCATACTGAATCGAGATGAAAGTGAAATCAAGTCACCACCTATAGAGTAAAATCTACCTGAAAGATTCATATTGATTTTTACCTAGACAATACTTTTACAGAAAGTTTCAATCAAATATTTCTACTTCTTGGAAATTGTACTTTTACAGGAAAAAAAAAAGAAAAAAAACTGTCTTCTAGGTTTCCAGTGAGTCAGAATACAACCCCAGATATTAAGTATTTGAGTTAAAAAACTCTTGATATCAAAGAAGCATTTTTGCATATTTTATATATAGAACACACACACTTGTGTATTATAATACAGGTAGCAAAACTACTTTGAGAGAAGCTTGGAACTGAATTTCACAGAAAAACGTATTGGACTAGAAGTATAAAGGTTCTTATCTCCAATTTGTTAATGAATCAGAATCCTAAATGCCAGGCAGCAAGTAAATTGGGGGCAAGGGCTAAAATAATGGAAAGGGAATGGATCCTCAGTCATTGTTAATGGATACTGCATTAACTCCTTTACTATATCAGTGCGGGAACAACGGATAGTTCCTCTGCACTACCAGACTGCTTCCCAGCAGCATCTTTTTGAAAACCCACTGGTCCTGATCAAAAAAATATACTATGCAAATATGAGTGCAATTGCCAATGTGAAAAAAAAAATGTGTATGCTATTGATTTTGACTTCCATAATGGAATATCAGTTACAAATCTGAGACTACAGAATCAGAGTATATATAAAGGGAAAATTAGTGGGAAATGAGAAAGAATTATAAACATCATCCTTCTGAGAATTTTTTTTTTACAATTTTTCTACACTTCATAGTCATATTAAATTGAAATATTAACTATCCAAATTAACTTGGTAGTTCATAATATTAACCCTGAAATTTTGAGAAATTACAAGAATAACTTCAGAGAGACATCATCTTTTGATGTGTTTCTTTTAATTTGAATTAATCTTAGTTTAGTTATTTTTTAACAGGTAAACAGAAAACATCTCAAGAACGAATACGTTTCAAGCTAAGGGTTTCAAATTGATTCTGCAGAACCTGATATCCTTAACACTTTAAGCCCACATGGGAGCTACTTGCCTCACACTACTTCAGCAGTAGTAATATATATCGCAGTTAAGGGAGAAAGTCCTTTTGAGGTTCCAAAGTTTTGACATATGAACAGAATAAAAAAATTATGTGAGTTTTTTTTTTTTTTTACCCAAGCAATATTTTACCTTTTAGTTGCAAATTAATTTCAGTTTACCTTAGACATCTTCATGACCCACAGCCTTACGTGAATTTCTATGATATTTCATATTGAGAAGACTGAAAGGTTGAAAGATACATCTGGTTTTACCACAGCGTAATAGAGAGCTTTGTTACAGCCAACTTAATCTGTACAAGATACTTACAAAATAACTAAAGATTAAAGAAAAAATATAGAAAAGTTTGAGGAATAGAAGTCCTTGAGTTATGGGAAGAGAATAAGGAAACATATTGTTTAAACAAAATGACAATAACAGGAGAAATATTTAAAGTGTAGAAGGGCACCAAGTAATTTTGGAAATTGTAACAGAATAAGTGAAACATTATTATTCTCACAGGTTGCGCCTACATCTTCAAAGAAATTATTCACAGCAATGAAGCACAAGTGTCTCAGAAATAACGAAGAGCCTGACAGCAAGGGCAAAATCCCCAAGAGTGCAGCTCCAAGAAAGGGAGAACTTTATTTAGTGTTATAAGGAGGGTACTCGATGTATAAGCAAAGGGAAGATTATTTCCTGGTGTCCTGGTTTCAGCTGGGGGTTATACTATGACAAATGGCACCATGAACTATTGGTTTTTAGGATACATTTGAAGCTCTAAAGAAAGTTCTTACAATGCCAAAATGGCAAACAACCTAAACAGACTAAACTGGCAAGTGAGAAGTACTATAAGAAATAAACTCCTATTAGCAAAGAGATGCACTAGAGGGTCCAGTGAGTTTAGCTGTCTAAAGTTTTTTCAAGTGTAGAAAAATGTAGTTTTTAAATTTATTCTGAGAGGAAGATATATTTGGCACCTACATTTTTTGCAGTGGAAGAATCCAGTACTAGAGAAACTAAAGACTTGTTCTCTATTATAGACTCTGAGAACATATTTACCTTGCCAGATCAAATGTTACTTGTATCAGGAACAACTGTAATGAAAAAGGCTTACTTCACAACATTTACACCTGAAACTCAATAAAAATGTGATCACAGGTTTTAAAGTTTTCATCTTCTGAAGGTCTCTTATCTACAATAAAAAAGGTTTACAACATCTTTTGACAGGAATCACATTTTTGTGCCCTTTTGTGCTTGTAGGAGCTTGTCATTTTTCGTTTCCAATGAAAAATACTTCTATTCCTTTAGGGCTTTTTTTAGTCAATTATGGTTTGCTTGCATTCATGCAAAAAGTACTAATAACAGTAATTTGAATAATTGTTCCCACCAATGAACACTTAGACTACATTCAGCATAAAAAAATCCTGTTGCTTTGAAATCTACAGATGCAGCTTGTGCCACAGGATAGCCAGGCTGAGACGTGAAGCTCTACTTAAATAAGAGCTGAACAACGACGATAATGAGAGCTAAACCACTTCTGTACTGGGAGTAGGGACATCTAGGGGCTATCATTTTAGACCATATCTACTGATGAAGATCAGTGCTTAATCATTTCTTAATCCCACATTTCCTCCAATTTTTAATCCCGAGTCTGTTTTCTCTCAACTGGAGCTGAAATTACTGTGAAAACCTCAGGAATGCATTCAGAAGATATATATATATAATTTTATTTGACTGGTGGAAGTGAGGAGTTATTGAAAACCTGTCTCTGCCACAGCTTGATAACTAGGAGAGAGTGAGAGGTGAAGATGTCAGCTCAGAAAGGCAGAGATACTTTTCATCTTACTTAGGTGAAGTGAAAGAGTGCGAATGGAAGTGTCACAGCACTGCGGGTGGCGTGTCACAGCTCTCCTGCTGTTACGGCCACACGTCAGCTGGCCAGTCAGCAGGAGATTACGGAAGGGTGAAAGCTCTGCTTTTGCATCAGCTCAGTCAAACGACAGCCCTCATGCATCAGAGTCACACACAAACAGCAGTAATCCTGGGAAACGCAGTTCACTTGTCTCCTGTGAATATGAGAAATCCAGATTGCATAGATAGGACCTACATCAGAGATATGATTCAGGACCTGGAAACAAGCTGGTGGAACAATCCAATAAAACCAGGTGTTCTTACCCTGAGTTATACTTCAATTTGTCAAGACAAAGGTTTAGACCACAGATTAATTTTAATTACTAAGGTCTCGAGGGTTCATTTTTTGAGAGCAGTTATTTAAATGATCTTTGCAAATTCAATGAAGTAAGCAAAGGATGATCAAAAAAAGTAACTAAAAGACAATACTGAAACCCCAGTCATATCAGTACTATTTCATTCAGCTTATCTTTAAACTCAAAGCAAAGCAATACTGAAGACAATTAGTAAAATACACTTGCATCAATAAAACTAGTGCATTAATGACAACTTTATGGGCTTGTGTTGTAAATGACATTCAAATACAGCTATTACTGAGTGCAGCAAGTCAATACAAAGTTTTACTGAGTTCATACCGGTTGCAATAAAGAAAACAGTTTATTTATAGGAATTTTCTCTCACTGATGATAGTACTCTTGTTTCTAGACAGTAGCACAGCTTAGTTTGGTAACTTAGTAGCAAATGAATAGGGTGTCCAGGTAAAGCCTCTATTGTGCTTCATATGTGAAAAACATACATGATGAAAATAGAATAATGCAGTAATAAATAATTTTAAGCAAAATATATTAATCCTTAAAACATGTTATGAATAAGAGTTTTCCTTTATTAGCATGCCCACAGAAAAAACCACTCAGCATCTGGTAAATTTTGCTACCCCTTCGCTCTTACTTGCCTTTCCCCCCAGTATTAGAAACATGACATCACAGCATATAATTGTATTTTTAACTGTGGTTCTTCATTGAAAAATAACAGATATCACTAATGAAAACATTTAATCCTAGTTTTGGCACTGCATTTCTCCTCAGTATATTTAAACCAAAAATTATGAACATATCTTAGCTTTGGAGTCTGCGTACTGAGGGCTTTACATTTGTGACTAAATTCTTACAAAGATTTTCTTCTCTGCAGAAAGATTTTTTTTTTCATTTGTGACAAGCTTTCTTGTTAGTTTGGTTAAAAACTTTGATCTTAGACATCCTTAGCACATTTTCTTCACAATCTAAAAATTGATTCATTCTACTGAAACTGGCATGCTTCTTTTATCCCAGCATATAAACAGACTGCTGGCCTAATTGGAAATATTCTTTAAAAAGGAAGTTTGAGATAAAAAATCCCTGCAGGGATCAATTACAAGAACAAGCTATTCCCAAACAGAAGAAAAAAAAAACCCTGTAAGACCCTGCTGCAAATAATAATGGCTGGGAACAGTAGAATAGTCACGAAATGTCCAATGATGTTACATTTGTAATCCTCTCTGTTAAAGCAATTATTTCAAGACTATTTCCTATTTATTTGTGAAACAAAGAAAGAGGAATGTAGTTTGTTCGTTGCCAGCACTGTAGGGTGTTAAACTGCGTGCAGATTAGTTACGTCCATTTTTTTTTTTTAATGGCAAAAGTGAAAAAAGTGGTAGTCTATTACTTTTAAGATATCAATTGACATTGCCATATAATAGCCTAACCTGGAGTAGATGATGAGTAGCCTGACTAGATGACATTTATTTCTGAAGATTTACTAGGAGATGAAATGTGATGTAAACTTGATGGGAACACTGACCTCTAGCTAAGGACAGCGGCTGATTATTTATGAGTTCAAATGCAATACACGTGATTTGGATCTGCAACATTTCCTAAAGCATGGTCAACACCTTTACCAGAGTTTTTGAAAGAAAAATTGGAAACCAGTGATCCCTCACATCAGGAGTGGCTCTCTTCCCTGTGATTCTGCTGCACATAACAACCAGTTTCACTGACTATAAAGGGTAAAATACTGACTGTAAAATGGTACTTACTGCTGAACAGTCATTAGAAGATTTCATGTGTGTGACTCCTCTCAGGAAGGTTTCAGAATGGCAAGAAGAGCCCTTCAGGATAGGAAATATATTAGGAAACAGCTCACAACCTGAGCTGGAGGGTCTATTTCACTGCATCTCACCATCTCATGTGAACATAGTGCATGGTTTTTATAGCTTTGGACATTCATGAATAATTGTCTCCTATTTTGTGCTGCAGTCCTCTCCACTCAACAAACTATGTATAGTGTGGGAAAGCCAGGCCTGAACATCAGCTAAAAGCACTTGAAGAAAGCTGTCTGCTTTGTCCTCAGGCCTGACTGCTCTCCCTACGCCTAGTCTGCTCCTTGGAGCCAAGGCTGGATACTGTAATTCAGAAGACCACAACACCTCAGAATAAGACAAACACATGTATCCAACAGATACCTGATTAGCTTTCAAATGGATGTGCCATCTGCACAGATTTTACCACACTGCACAGAGCAAATGGCAATTTTCCATCTGTGAATGGGGTTGATAAAGCAGCAATCAGCCTCACATCCAGACTCAGCTCTACATCGTGCCTACTCAGCAGCAGTAAAAATTAAAGAAAAGAGATGTCTCTTTAACCAACTGCAGAAATTCTGGCCATTTACAAAGTATCCAGCTGGTCTCACACACGGATGTCCTGCACTGAGTCTTACTGGCTTGGGCAGATACAAGTCTCCAATACCCGAACACAAACAGCGTAACAGAGGCGCCTCTTTCAGGTGTCACTGGCATCCTATATACAAAAGTCGTCAAAAGCACAAGAAGTGCTGTCCTGGATTCCGTGACAGAATTAAATGAAAAATCAAAAATATCAACAGACATATACTTTATCAGTCTTTGACTGGTTTTTCAGGAAGAGAAGAAATATAAGAAAGATCGAGAGAGAGGTTTGTGGGAGAAAGCAGGCCAAGTGAAATGTCTTTCTAGTCCTAATGAAACAATTTACTTGGTTACTAAATATATTCAAGGTACTCAGTTCTGTACATTGTACTAAAATCTATATTCAAAACTGGGCTACAGGCTTTTCATTTGTGTAAGAAAAATGAATTTATGAGGAGAATGCTGCTGGGGATGAGAGCCAGAAACAGTTCAATTTTGATGTGTTGTGCAATATATGTCTGCCTTTCTCCCTTTAAGCTAATTTCACCTCAGCAGGGACCCATGGGTTTTTCCTATAGATTTGAGCCTATATTGATGTTACAACAGGGCTGAGACTTTAACGCAAGGCAGGGGCTAGCTTAAACTTTCCCCTGCTTTTGCCAGTAGGTAACACAAGCACCATACTTGGCACTCACCATGGACTGCTCCCACAGGCAGCGTGGAGGTGGGCATCCCCCTGCACAGAGGGCTAGTATGAAGTAGAGGGCGTCTGAGAAGATAAGGAGGGAAGACACTTCTGCATCAATCCACTTTTAAATCTAAATCTGTACATTGAGAAGTCAAAGAGGAAAGGACGGCCAAGGAGACTCGTGGATACGTCTAAAACAGCCCAGGCAGCAAGTGAGAGATTAATTCATGACCTGTGGAGAGCAGAGCTGGGGAAGTGAGTGTCTCAGTTTAAGGAAACCCAACGCCTGTGGTGCTCTTTCAGCATAGTGCCTCCTTAGGAGGCTGTACAGCCTGAAGCAATAAGGAACAACAGACCTTCAGCAGACCCAGAACATCTTTTTTTAGAAAAAGTGGAAAAGGATAGCAGCCAAATTCTACTCCTTAAGTCTCAATGCAGGTCCCAATATAGTAAATCTAATTGCAAATTAATAACTGTATAAGGAAATTTTAACAAAACCTCAGGTATTAAAAATGCTATACTTGATACACCTAAGGTTGTCCTTGCAAAAAATGCACTATAGAGGTTTTGTATACACAATGATTTTCCACACCTCAGGGATTTCTCCACTTCTCCAACTCAAAACACAAACTAAAAACAGAAATAAAGACGCACAATTTTAATTTAAAATGTCCTTCAATTTAAAAATCAATTTCAAAACTCAAGCTCTTTATATTATGTCTTCAACTTGGAAAATGTGCTCATGCAAAAAGGTAGCATACAGTTTATGCAGCAGATAGGTCCTGATAAGGTCCCAATAAGACTTTGACATAAATTTTTTCCTAAAGCTGTATTACTCTTCTCAACAGGGCTTTATTTCAACCTAAATGAGTATTTCCATTAAATCACTACCCAAATGTGTGTTAACAAAAATGCAGTTTCTCTACAAGAATATCAAAGGAGTACCAAAACAGTACTGGTTTTTACAAGAATAGATTTTACCTCTATAAAGTGCCTTTATCTTAGACACTATTTAAGCAGCTTACGTATGTCTGTGAAGCATATTAAGTTTCTCAGATAAAAGCATCCAGGTAAGAGTGTAACATCTGTATTAGGGCTGTTACATACATGGGATGATACAAGTACTATTTGTCTTTTATTATAAAGATATTCAAACTACATATAATTATCACCTTGTCAAAGATTAAATAAATTTAAAAAATGAATTCAAAAATCACCAAGCCCTGCTCAGCTTTCAAATATTTTATCATACTGTAATGAAAGGTAAATGGAAATTTAAAAATAAAATTAAAAAATCAGAACTGTGATAGCTAAAATGAATTATAATTTTTAATTATAATTAAAATTATAATTATAATGAATTATAATTTTAAATTCATTTAAGTTACAACATGAATGTGTCCACAAGTTCTGAATTTTGTTTCATGAAAATGTAGTTATAGTTTCCTCTTAAGTGAGAAGGATGGTTTACTTCATATCCAGCCAGGCTTGCTTGGAAAGTCAGAGCTTCATTTAACTAATCTTGAGTTTTTCTGTAGGATTTTCTTTATTTACATAAAAATACAGGCAAAATTGTGCAATTAAAATCTTAGAAACACTAGGAACAGTTGTGACTCATAGTGCTGTTGTATTAGACTTTCTGACAGCAAACTAGGTCGTAGTGAGAGATCATTCCTTTGTTCCCTCTTTCTACAGTAGATCCCTGCAGTGATGGCCCACCCTACGACTCGTGTCTGCAATAACTCCAGGCACAGTTGTGCCTTCAATGTACAACTGGCCTAATGCTTCCAGCCAAAGGGAAAAAAGCTTCCTGAATCTTCATGGTGCTTCTCCAGCATGTGGAAGGTGACCAAACCTGTCATCTCTGCTTTTGTCTCAAGTGCAGAGAAGGCATAGTTACACATTTCTGAGTTCAGTTTTCAGATGTGGAAAGACAAGTCTTCTGAGCTGTGATTAAAACTGATTAATCAGTTTAACCTCCTGAGAAACAAATATTTCACTTCTTGCTGCCCACATCCTCCCTCCCCCTTCTCCCTCAGAGATTCCCATGCCTCTACAGAAGCAAGAGAACATTAAGAAAAACCCAATCAGTTTTCTAACAAACTTTTCAAATGCTTTTGTTGTGGTTTCATTTCCCATGATTATAACTATTAACTGCCACTACATTAAAGTCTTGCTCCACATCAGAAATAGGAAGTTGACATTTTATTCTAACAGCTGCCCTGTTATTATTTTTCATCTGGTTACTAGCAGTAAGTGCTAAATAATCCAGAAGTTCTTTTACAATCATTTAATGGCAAATTTTACTTTGCAAACACAAACAGAACCTATAATGCACCAGATCATCTAAAACATCACTTAACTGCCACAATCAAAATAACCAGTTCTTACCCATTTTTCATTAAAAGAAAGCACCAAGTTGTTCTCAGATGAAAAAATCATGTTTTCTATATACCTCCAATAAGTATGCAATGAACACAGTGTTTCCAATTTGAGTGGTGCCTGATGGGAGAACCCTACCAAAATGTTTCAAATATTTTCTGCTTTTAACTATCTGTTGAACTGACTGCTTTCTTTTAGAGGAATTTAGGAATCAGGCTGACGAAACCTCTGGTTAGTGTGCTGTGAAGTAAAGTCTGATAGGCAGTATTTTTTAGTACCTGATCACTGAAATTGAAATAACATGGGTTGAAATGGTGACTCTAAAAACAAAGCAAGCAAAACTAAATGAAAAAGAATTAATTTCTAAACTAAGATTAAATCACTTTCAAGGAAAGCTGAGAAGCCATTATTTTAACATTCAAATTAATTTCTCTGAATTGCATTTTAAATTTTAGGGTTAGTGTCAAGACAAGCTCTGAGATATCAAAAAAAAAAAAAATTAGGACAGGCAATCTTATGAGTCAATTTATTTTCCGATTTGTATCACTGTAAATTTAGAGCAACCTTACTAGGAAGTCAGGAGTCACTCCAAGCTTATGTTGATGTGACCAAAAGTAAAATGTAGTCCCATTAACCTTTCCTTTCCTTGACTTGTCCTGTAAAGAGCAGCAAAGACTAGAGGAAATTAAAGTTCTTCAGTGGATTTTATTTCCACAGGACTCTGCAAATATGTCATTTTCAAAAGAAAAAGGAGCTGCCAGTAATTTTCTGCCCTGCTTAGAGGTAATTTGGAAGGTCAGTGCTGGGAGCTGAAGAATAATCATTCTCCTATGATCAGCCCTTGAAATCCGAAGATGAGCATTAATAATCACAACTAGGGGCATATGAGTATACATAAAGCTGTGGATATATCCTCTTATTTGTAAGACAGGACTAAAAGACTGTAATCCATTTTAGCATCGCCTGGTTTGATGTTCATGTTGATAAGACACCTGTTTCTCCTTTGCAAATATTGCAACTTAAACCAGCTCTGATTTAACTTGAATTTTCAAAACATTGCTCCCTCCAGTCTACATTAATTTTCCTCAATGTCAAGCCTTGTTTGCGTCATCAAGCAAAACCTATATTTTACAGTTGCCATCACAAAGCAATAATTAGTTTTGTTTCATTATCAGCATTATTCATCAGTAATTTACTAAGGTACAACTTCTGCCTACAGCTCCACCCCTCTAACCACATCCTAAACCATCTCCTGCCAGACATGATGCTAAAATTTGCTTTCCAGACTAGGAGTCATACTCCTAACTCCTGTGTATTTGATTATGCAGTTTTCATTAAACTGATTTGGAAGCAAGGACACTCATCCTACTGCCTTCTGCATGCACTCTTTTCTTCCTTTTTCCTTCTCTCACATAGTTATATAAAATGTCCTGGGAAGACAAAATTTTAAAGCTGCATTTGGAGGTGAATATATTTTTATCATATACTTATGCAAACATTTTCCAAAACATGTATTTTGAAACAACACGGCATTTCCTTTCTAATTTCACTAAGTCATCCAATAACCACAGAGTAACATAAGACAAGTACATGACTGCTGATAGACAACAACCAGGAATAAGGACTTGGACTGTGCACCTTCCTTTAATTTCTAAAACTATCCACTCTCAGCTCTGGTGATAAAGAACTGATTGGCATTAACATTTCCCTTTTCCGTCTGCAAAGAGAACTAGGCAGTGTATGCTGGGTATTTTTGTGGATACATAGACTCTGTCATAGTGTAGCATTCATAACATAAACTGTGACAGCTATTTCTACAGGTTGGCAGAGCAAACAAGATTGAATATAGCAACTGTAATTGAGGTTTGTAAAGAAACTTGGTGGAGTGTTGTTCAAATAAAGAAAGGTCCTACGGTTATTTGCACTGGCTTATTCCAGGAATTTTTCTTTTTTCCTTTTAGTTATGAATTCTCCTTGGAAACACAATAGAAAAATTGGTGGGTTTTTTCCTTATTTTCATAAGGGTCATGTACAAAATTGAGAATGACAGCCCAGACTTTTATATAGTTTCCTTTTATTAAAGGCAAAAGCTACACACAAAGAGTCTGCCACACAGAGAATACTAATTTCATTTTCCAAACCCTAGGCAATAGAGCTTCTGGTCACAAAAAGAGACATTACAAAATACTCAAAAGTTGTACTGATATATATTAATGGCCATTAAATTACCAAAGAAGTTTCCTGGCATGACATACACAACTTTTGTTTCTTCTGGAAACAGCACTGGAGTGTTCAGTACAAACACTGCTTCTAGAAGTAAGAGACTTTCACTTTCTAGTGCAAATATGGGTTCTGTGCTCCAAAGACATCCAAAATCACCCTTTTGGATGACTCTGAAGTATTTCACTATGATGCAGAGATTCCTGCCTCCTAACCCTTATTTATCAGATTCCCATATGTCTATGAATTCACACTTGTAGGTTAGACATGTAAATATTTTCTTTGGAATGACTCAGGAGGAGATCAGCTGAAGGATCTGCAGGCACCACTCCTCCACTGCTGCTGCCTTGCTTCTTTTCCTGCCCTTCTTTTCCCCAGGGCCTCCTGCCGAAGTGATTGGGAAGTTTATGAGCACCCTGGAAGCGCTGCACTATCTGATGACAGCAGATGAAACCCACATCTGTGACATTGTGGTATCTGTCTGGTGACTCTAGAAGCAGATTATTATCTGCTATCTCTGATGCATTGATCTCAGTTTTAACAATGTTGCCAGGTTTTCACGGTCAGCACATTCAGAATAAATTCTAAGTTTGGGCAGAGTTCAGCTGCTTTTGAAATATCTAAATAGCAGCCAGATTTTGCTTCTAAAAAAATTGTATCCACACAGTTCTAGTTTTGCTTCAATGCTTAGATATTGTGGTTCACATGCAAAAGTTGCAAAGCTCCTGTAAAAAGTAATGTTTATTTTCTGAATTTATCTCATTCCTATTTATTCAAGTTACTCTATTTTTTTCCCTTACCCTTGATCATTACCTACTGTTTAATGTATGCCAGTCCTATGAATTCATGGCAGTCATTTCAGGAAAACAGAAGTCATGGAATCAACGAGGTTGGAAAAGACCTTTGAGATCATCCAAGTCGAACCTATGACCAAATATCACCTTGTCAACTAGACCATGGCACTCAGTGCCAAGTCCAGTCTTTTCTTAAACACCTCAAGGGACAGTGACTCTATCACCTCCCTGGGCAGCCCATTCCAATGCCCAATCACCCTTTCTGTGAAGAACTTCTTTCTCGTGTCCAATCTAAACATTCCCTGGCACAGCTTAAGACTGTGTCCTCTTGTCCTAAATGTGAACCTCCACTCATGTAAATATGATACATAAACCAGCAGACCTGCTGCTGATGTGTTCCTGTTTCTTGAGGAAATAACACCTTGTGCCATCACTTCCAAAACTGGATGATAAACCTATGCACTTGAGTGTATGAGCACAAACTCAAGCTGCTGATTCAGAAACTCTGAGTCGCTCCGTAATTCCTGGACCTCCCAGAGCACGCAGAAAGCATGTGGACTTGAACCATTCATCCAGCCAAACCAGAAAACTCTGCTGCCTTATGTGCCAACTCTGGGTCCCCAGACTACTCTGGACTCATCTCCTGCCTATAGGGAAACAGAGGGCTGGCAGCACTGATATTTCATGTAGCAGGAGAATACATCATGATAACAATGTACTTCCCTATGAATTCCCAGGAAACCTCAAGGGAATTCCTGGGGCTCCTTTGGCAGTATTTCTGCCACACAACCCCAGTATGCCTACTTCCAACCTCGTGACAGTCATTTAGTACCCTAGAATCCCAATCCAGCATGATTTCCTTTCAGGTTATAATTACCTTGCAACTGGCTTTGTTTCTATCTACCTCAAAGAAAGGCGACTTTTATAAAAGGAGTCATTGTTCACAGCAATATTGTGTGCTGAAAAGCTTATGGGCTCCTTCTGCTTGCCTGGCACAGTGTGCAAAACAAAAAGAGAAGCTGGGGCAGAACTCCACAGCTTGGAAGACGTCATATACTTGGCACAAGCAAATACTGAAATTTTTTACGTCTAAATGTAGTATTATCACAAAAATAATCTCTGTACCACTTGCCTAGATTAATCATCAATTCCCTTTTCATTCAATTCTGCCTTTTCCAAATTCACAAACTATTGGCTAAACTTTTTTCCTAGTTTGCAGTTCTCCATAGGCTGGAAACTTCGTAAAGTAAAATAATTGAATGGTCTAATTTGGAACAGACAAGCTAGCCCTACTATTCTGTACATTGAAGGACAGAAAGCCTGACAGCAGACAAAGACAAGAAGAAGAGTAAATAGAAGCAAGTTTCCAAGAACTCTCTCAGTATTCTTCTTACACATGATCTTGGATATGATCTGGACTGCTTGGTGCCATAAGCAATGTCACCAGCTTTCCTGCCAGAAATCCCAGGGGTCAGGGACCCTGCCAGTTGCAAACTTGTTATATGAATTGCTGCTTAAAAATTATCCTTATTAAAAGAAAAAGAACAGTTCCTTTCTGTTCTGAATAGCAAGCTAAGAAACCGCATTAAGAATGCTACAGTACTGAAGACACTTGTAATGCTTGTCCCTGCAGTCACATGGATTCAGAAATAATAATCAATGAGTGCTGCATCGTACAGGGGCTGCTGTGGCTGTTCTTTGTAATGCCTCAATAAACCCATGTGAGTAGGGCACATCATAGCAAAAGCTGCACCAAGTGGTGCAACATTTTATCTCTGAAGCTACTATGGAGGGAATGGCATAAGGGGTTGTAATTTAGAACATCATACAATGACCTGAAAATTATGAGTTCCTAACTATTTTCCTGAACTGAAGGAGTTTAGCTTCTACATTAAAAATCTGTGCAAAAACTGTGTAAAAGTATGTGTCTGCCAGACTTATAAGCTGCTCATAACAGGCAATTTTGATAATCTAACATGCCTATTAGAACCTGTTTTGGTTATTTTGCTGTGAAATTGTGATTTTTTCCCCCTTAAACTACAAATCATACTGCCATATTTCATTCCTTTCTGTCATTTTTCTATGACTAATTCAAATAAATGATAAAATACAACTATGACATTAATTTTGGTTGAACATTTCAAAACAATTTCCAAAGAATCATTCATTTCCTGGCAGTATTTCTTTCTGGCTCAGGCAGCTATTCAGTTTCACTAACTTTCCTATCTTCAAACTAATCAGACCTTACTCACCTTTTTTCCATCAACCGATAGAAAAATAATGGTGGCTTGATCAATGGGCACAACACCAAAACCTGGTTAAATTCTACCACCATCCATGAAAGGCTCTGAGCGACCTCTGACTTTTAACTGAAAAGGCACATACCTGTGCACATCTAAAGTACTTAAAAAAACCCCAAACTAAGATCCATTAAAAATAAAAGATTTATATGTTAACATAATATGAATGTAACATATTGCACTATCCATATAATCATGACTGCCTTCTCAAACACTAATTTAGTGATTTTTTTAAAAATAGCAAACAGAGAGTTGGCCTGAAAAATAAGGGTCTCATTCTTACAGGTATTCCAGTAAATAAGTCAGAGAAGCTGATTAAATAAATAAATAATTTTATAAAAAGAGAACTGCTTTGAAATGGCCTTTCATTGTGTATCAAGGATTTGCTAAGGTGATCTAATGTCTGTGCATTTTGACTTTCAGCTATTCTCAATATGCTGTTTAAGTATTATAACCAGTTCTGATCTCATAGCATGAACTGTAAACTTCAGATCTACAAGAAAACGAAATGTGGGAAAATAAGCAGGAAATGGTAAAGCAAAGACATCCATCTGCAGAAGGAAACTGCCTCTCAGAATATGTTTGCTTAGAAATAAATAAATGGATCTCACAGAACCTGACACTTAATGTAACTTGCACTGCAAGCTAATTAAAGAGGGAGGCAGACCGTGGATGAATTGGTTTACATTCAAACTTTTCCTTGGAAACTTCACAGGCTCTATGAACTAATGTTAATACAATTTTACTCAAGCATCACCCATTTAGTCTTTTGAGTGAGTTTTGTACCAGTTAAGCCTCAACAAGTGGTCACCTACTAACAAATAAAGATACAGCTGCTGCCCAGAAGGGCAGACAGTCACGATTTAGTGTGACATTAGAAGCATACTCATATAGTGAAAAGGGGATTGAGCAAACAGAAAAGAAGGACAAGTGTCAGTACAATTAAATGACAGAAAGTTATCTGTAAAGTTATGTCCTAGTTGTCCTAGAGAAAATAAGAATTGAAAGGCTGGAGGCAGGAAAAGGGTTCAGAATGGCGTGCATCTGAAAGCTGCATAGAAAAAACTAGGGTCATTCAAGGAAAAGAAGACAGTCAAGTTAATATACTCTCGTTTTGGACATTATTGTACATTCTTTTATCATTTCTTGATTTTTCAATGAGATTTGCCTTGTATCTGCCTACTTTATACCACATCTTACTCCTTTTGACATCAAACTGGAGACGGCATCTCACGACATATTTAATCTCACAGCATAGCTGTGTGTCCCAACATCACTCGCTCCTGGGCCCACCTCTTTCAGCCTCTGCCTTTGAGAAGAAAATAGTCTTGGAACTGCCCAGTGGCTCCAGAGTGGTGATTTACTCTTGGAACACCATAACACACCGAAAAATAAAAAGAGGCTCTGGATAACATACTCATCTCTATGCCACTGATCTCATATAATCACCCAAAAATATACATCTATATGATTAGAGTTAGCCTTTCTTCATGGATATGTAGTCCAAGACACTAGCTAGGACAGCAAGGGGCTCTCTTTATTCAGCAGGCCTCATTTCAGTCTCTGTTGTGCATGTTTTGTCATTTTGCATTCATAGGTACTGAAACTGTATGAAAAAGTTCACTCTAAAATTTAAAACTGTTTTACCAAATGTTACCCAGAAAGTATTGCTGGCCTTAACCTCTTGTATTTTACCACATGGTGGTTTTTACTGAGGTAGGCAATACTTTACTCAATACTGCAAGCATTGCAAACATCAGAATAAAAACAACACAAAACAAAACACCTCTTCAAAAATATCAAATATAAACTTTGCCTGAGATCATGCTAATGTGTACTGTTAATAATTAAACGAATGCAGTATTTATTGTTTCAGTAAGTTGCTTATTAAAGTGCATTAATATTTTACTTTTAGTCCTTCTGGCACTTCACCTTTTATTAGAATAATAAGGTTTCTGGAAGATCTAACTGCTATTACCTGTATCTTAGTATGTTTGGCTTTTTCACATTTATCATGGGCTTGGAACTTTCTTTCACTTATTACCCTGGGGTTTAAGTTGCTGTTTTACACTCTCAGTTGCAACCTCACCTCAATTTTATGTGTGAGTGTGTGTCTGGAAAGCTGCTGCTTTCAAATTTCAGTAGCACGCTCAAAACTTAACAACCTCTGTCTTGAATTAGAACACAACAGCCTACATAAACAACACTGAGTCAAACTTCAACTCACCAAGGCAAGAATTACAGTCTCATTCATAAACATATTTGGCCATGCCTTGGTGTGGCAGCCTTCAGATATGGCTGCATATCGTTGATATTCTGGACCCCGAAGAGGGAATGTGGAACAGAGGCACTTGAAAGAACAAGGCTTCACAGTCAGAGCTGAAACAAAGCCATAGCAGAGGAGCACAGAAGTGGTTCTGAGATCCTGTCAAATGCCGATTGGCATCCTTCGGTGCCTATGAAGAAATCGGTTAAGTCTCACTGCAATTCCCAGAGCTGTAAGAGAAGCAAATTCTTTTTTTCCTTCAGCTTGATCTATCAGACTTATGAGAAAACCTGATGATTGCAGCTTTTTTTTTCCTTTCTTCCTTTCTCTCCTCCCTCCTCCCCCTTCCCCTTTTAGAATTACTGTATGGGTGCAATTTGACAAACTTCTCCATTTATCTCAGCCAGCAACTAGCAGAGCAAAGCTAGTTTGGAAAACCATGGTATACTTCTATTGTGATTGATAAGCACCGTATAAACAGGAGACTAGGCTGCATGCTGAGGCTCCAAGAATTTGTCCCTGCATGAGGAAATGTCCTGCAGAGGTGAGAAAGCTGGCTGTCAGCCAGGTGGTTTCAACCAGCCCGCCCTCAGTTGTGCAGCTCCAGAACAAGCCCCTCCACTTGAGTACATCTCAGTCTGCAGCTGAGATGTCTTGGTTGATTTAGTAAAAGAACAGGCTGCTGGCAACCTTCCTCTTCACTTCCAGCTATGCCTTCCGACCTCCACATTGTGTCGGCTTTAGGATTTGAGCTGTTGTAAATAAACTCCATCTATCTCCCTGTGAGAGGAACTTGTGGCTGCATCGGGTCACAGAGCCACTGGTGGAACCACAGGGAAAGAGAGGAAGGGACAGCCAGGGCTAGCAGAGCAGTACTGCCCCTTGCAGATCTACCTGACTCTGTAAACCTTGAAGGCACCAATGCTCAGAAGGAGTGGAGACCTGCAGGATGCTCCACACTGCTGATCAGTTTTTTCTGCCCCAGGGATCATTGTAACAAACAGCGTCGTGTCACTGGTAGGAGTGCTACCCATCATAAGGGACTAATAATAGTGCAGGCCAGTGCTTGACAGAACCTGAGGAACGTAGCAGGGAACACTGTGCCTGAACAGTAAAAGCTCAAGGCTTTCAGTGGATCAATCATTAATGTGATCTACCTTAAATCTTACATGCATGACATTTGCTTTAAAACAAACTGCCCTCAAGAAATATCCCAAGTAGAGACTTGGTAAATAACCTGAAATCATCCACTCTTTTACAAGCTGAAGAATGAAACTAAATACACTCTGTAAAACAAGAGTGATGAATATGTCTTCTCAAATTTTAGATTTTTTTAGATATGCTACAGCAACATTTCAAAATTCAGCTATTATAGTAACATAACAATTACATGACTTAATGAGACAGCACTTGAAATTACAGTCAGAAACATCTAAAACAGATGCATTCTATTGTAACACTCACTCTGTGGGAGTTCTGTGGACTTCATAATCAGAGAATTTTAAAAGTTAGGTGCTGGGACCTTCAGAGTCAGATAAAATGATAGCACGGTTCTGAATTAATACAGGAAAAAAATAGCACACTTGAAGCTAAGTCATCAAGCAGTGAAGTTAAGAATTACATTAACTTTGGCTTCTTACCTATATCTATCTTGCAACAGCTAAGTAAGGGCTGGATGCAGACACAAAGGTGATAGGGATGGTATTAGTCTCTTCCCTGGGATGTGACTCTTCCCTATCCCATTACCCACATATGACCACAGAGGGACCTCAGCCAGGAATGTCTAGTGTGAGGATCAGAAGATTCTTCTGAAGCAAAGTCATATTGACAGCAATGACAATATCAAGACAAAAAATATACTGTAAGAGGCACATAAGAAGCACAATTGTACAGTAGTTACCAGCTGCACAGACAAGATATATATGTCCCCTAAAATATTCTTAATGTTTTGTATTTGATTTCACCCTACATTAATGCAAGCAGAAAAGTTTTTCGAGTGCTTTTGTAGGAAAAGTGGAAGTGTGAGAAACTGCAGTGTGCAGAACTGCAGGCCACTAAAGGACAATAGAAAATTATCTCCTTTGTCTACCTCGTTTGCAAGTCTGGGACATGCTCTGTCTCCCCTTAAGTAGGCTTTCCATGCTGCACAAGATTAATGACTGCATTTTTAACCCGCTGTAGTGTATGTTTCTCCAGCTCTGAAGATACAGCAAAGAACATTAGATATGGAAAGAGAAACCTAAAACTTGTTTAGTTTTGTTGGTTTGGTTTTTTTTTGGCCTCTATCCAGTTCTTGTCAGGTGCTTTAAGGGCTTTATCCAGTTTTTTAGTGTGCCTCTCCTTTATTTTAATCGTGCTGCCCCCGCATCACAATCCAGTTACTTTGATTTTTCTTGGTGTTTGTTTCAGTCCTTAAACAATTTTCAGCCTATAATCTTAAAATATGGTATAATCTATAAAACGTTTCTCTAACTTTTTGATAACCTGACTCATCTTTTTTAGTCATTGGTATTGCTCCCATAGAAAGCCTGAGCCATCTTAGAAGCTTTTCCAAAACCTTTTCAGTAAATCTCAAGGCCTTTGTATTCCTCAGGAGGGGTTACAACTCACTTCTTTAAAAACACCTTTCTGAAACCAAATATATTCCCAACCCTACCTTAATAATTAATTGGACTTAAAATCTGATAATACAAGAAAAATGTGTCAAATTAACTTCAGGAAAAGTTAAAGAAATCCTCCAAGAAACCACTTTGATTGGTACTCAGGTTAGTCAGGGATTTATTAATTGCCTATTCATCCACCTAATTAAAACACTTTCTTGAAATATCGATGAAGAAGCATTACAGAAAATTTTATTTTAGTCTCACATTTCCCTTTCAAAAATCTTCAGTGTTTCATCTTATGAAAATTCAATAGGATAGATTCATAAAACAGTGTAATATAGAAAACTCAGCTGAGACCATTTGATTTTTAACAGCTTGTTCCCTTGTATCCAAGAACTTAAACAGTCCTCTATTTCAGCTTTTTGATTACCACTCTGTCCTTTTGGAACCATCTATGGAGTTTATTGATTTTTTGAGAAATTATTTTCTGGTTTTTCCATCAAGCTATAAAACTGTCAATGTCCTTATGATAAAATTCTTAATGGAGCTTTACAAATTGGTCTTCTTTCTCCTTCTTTCATTCCGCTTTACGTTCCTTGAGTACTTTTTCCAAAGGCACTCATATTCTTTTATCTCCAAATAACCCTGAAGTTCCTTCTATACCAGCCCTCAAAACTTCCAGGATGTGACCCTATGGCAGGAGTGAATATGAACAGGTTTTTCACCAGCAGCAGCTCCCACAATTGGAGAAGAACCTGGATGGTTTCCAGATGCTCCAGTCAGCTCAGTTCACCACTGGTTATTGCTGATGCTGCACTTTCCCTAGAACGATTTATATGAATAAATAAAGTATTATGACTTATAAGGAGAGGATAGTAGAAATTAATGGATCTTTTGAATGTCAGCTGACAACTCTTACAGTAGGCACTCCTTATTGTTCAGTGCATATTAATGTCTCTCTTGGGTATCTCCAGTACAAGACCATTTCTAGGATTAAAGCAGGGTAAGAGTATTTATCCAAAAAGGGGCGAATAAAGTTCTGAGTCTGCTGAAATATTCACCGCTTCTTTTGGAGCTTCCATAATTTTCAGTCACAAGAAAAGCTATGGAAAAAACTATGAAAGACTCAAAAATATGTAGGAAAATATGTCCTGTCCCAGGAAATCTGGGCACCTAGTTCCAGCTAAATTGGAGAAAATCCACAGGTTGCCATCTGTGCTCCCTGCCCAGTGAGGATAGGGACCTGGCCAAGTGGAGTTGGCTGGGAGTGGAACAGATGGAGAAGAAAGGATTGCCTTTCCAAAAGACAGTACAGCTGCCTCTCCTGTCTGCATTCACTCCAGACTCCTGAAGGGAATTCAGCCAGAACTTCTCCCATGGTCTTCACTGCACTAATGGGAATCCTTTAAATAAATGCCACAGCATTAGGCAATTATCTAATCCTAACTGCAGTTTGGACAGATGTCTAAAGGAAATTGTTTACAACTCTACAACCAGACTAGTTTAAAAGAAACTGTGGGAATTTGAGTTGACGGAAGTCAGCAAGCATTCATTTAAACAGCAAACAATTCATTTAAGAGATGAACTTAACAGATTTTTCTTGCTATTATTCTGGTTCATTTTTTCTTGTATGAATAAAATAATTTTTATAGTTCTTGTTTTTATATTGTATTTCTAGCTGGAAGAAGTTAGAAGGTATTCAGAAATGAGATTTCTTACGATTTCTAAATGCTCTATATCTTGTGCTAGTTAAAAAAGAAGTTAAGGGCTGAAAGTACTGTTATCACAATTAAGGTTAAAAACAAAGTGTCAGACAGACAACATTTGAGAATTGTTCTAAATTGTTCTAAATATTTGGAAACTTTGTTGAAGCTGAAAAAAGATTCATTTCTAAATTAGAATTTCCCTATTTATATTTTGCATTTGAAAAGTTAACAGAGGAGAATGAAATGCTCTATGAGAAAAAGTAGTTTAGCATAAACCTTTCTCTTTTATTTATTTTATTTTAGAGGAAGCCCCTCAGCTGCCACTATCCATGAGCAGAAGGCTGGCTGCATTCTGTACCTGTTTAAGAAGCTGCATGCACTGAAAAATGTGTCTTCTGACTTTGGCAGATATTAAAAATGGGCTCTGTAGTGGCTGACAACACTAATATTTCTTAAAACATGCAAACAGAAAGCCTCTGCAATCTTTTTAAAAGTAAAGTTTCAACTCAGGTTTGATAATTATGTTGTTTCTTACACCGCATATTAGTAGAGTATTTGTTGAAAGCATGATATTCATCCTGCCTGGCACTATATAAATCTGATTCATGCAAGTCTGATTGTTCCATGCTCCACTTGAAAGAAACAGAAGAATTTAGAATGATTTTTCCTTTAAGCCTTATTTCTAAGCACTCTAGGGGCATTCCACAGATGCTGCAAGGCTCTAGGTTTTGACATTAACACTAAATAAAGGTGCTATTATATGCACATTTGCAAGATGAAGTGTCAAAACCACTCATTTACAGAGAAAACAAATGTGAATTTCCTTGCTCTACATTGATCCTAGCAATAGAAATATGAATTACAGACTCTGAAACAAAGCCCTGTATGTTTGTTTATGACCGCTGTTTCCCTTTTCTATGTTCTTATTTATGAACCAATTATATAATCTGGGATTGAATCTTGGCTTTGTTTTTAACCACCTGCAAGTCACAGCACAAAGATGAGCTGGTCTGTGAATGGACTCAGAAACATCACATAGTTAAACTTTCTTCCTTGGTCTCCCTGTGGCAGAGGCAAGAATCAATACAGGGCAGTAAATACCTAGCACAGAGTATTTCCTCTATAGTAGAAGCAGATCAAAGGCCCCAGGCAGCCCTGTAAGAGATCCTGTCAAATCTGTTTTTTGACTGGGGAGGTTGGTCTTCTAGACTTGCAATACGCAATTCAAACAATAAATGCAAACGATGTATCCTTACTCCTCTGTAGGGATGTATTCCTGATTCATAGTCTACTAGACAAAAAAAAATCACTTTGTTTTACTTAATTTTAAGAGCAGCTGAGCTGGACAAAACTGGGCAACAAGTCACCTAAAGACATGGTCTATTTTAAAAAAATCTTCAAACACAGCTGACTTCCCTAGGAGCTATAGACTTTTGATAACATGTTCCCTCACCCCCTGCAGTGGGTAAGTTTCACTAGACCACCATATTTTTTAGAACTGAAGCCAATTAGAAACTAATTTAGGAAAAAAAAACAGGGATCTAGTGGACTAGTCTGTAGCCATCCTAGGAATTCCCAAGCAGTAAGAGTAAATACTCTTGTTCTTATTCTTATTTTGATATAGATGGAAGTTTTCATCATTTTAAAAAACCCTGTGGAAAGTCCAAGAATGCGATGCTAGATCTGCAAGGCACTATACCACTATGCAGATGACTTCATAGCGATTCCTTTCTAAAGGAATTTAATATTTGAATATTAGAATTAGGAGGTATGGTAAAGTCACGCCCCTTCAGGGGATAAAATCAACATATTTCCCCAGCTTTTGGATTAAAAATATTTTCAGGTAGCAATCCCTCTTTTTTACATGTTTATATGGCAACTATGACCATGGCCTCTGAACAACTTCCAGACACAGTATCTTGTGAGATGGAGAAATGCTAATGCCCCCACATAGCAAAAAGGGGTGGATTAAACCCTTGGTGATGGTTATACAGCCAATTTCACAACAGAACAGGGAGTTATGTGTTTAGGGCCTCCTCCTATGGCAGTGCACCAGCAAGGGCACAGCACAGATTTATCCTTGGGGTTTGGCTCTCAGCGCTTCATTTGGTGACCTTCTGAGAGAAACTTGGGCCCAGCTAGAAAGGCATTACTATGAGCTTGGAGCCTAACAGTTTTCCATAATTGGCTTTGTACAGCTTCTTCGTAAAGATATGATAGAGTTTAAGTTGCAACATCATGAGTTTTTCTATCCATACATGCTATTTTCTCTTAAGCAAACCCAAAGAATGTGGCTAGCAACATCTTTCATATAAATACTATGAAATGCTGAGTTGAACACAGAACAGAGCAGAGATATCACTGGCTTTATCCAGGTGGGAAAAATAATCCTTCTGATCCAACATTGCCCAAATAGAAGTAGAATATATTGTAATATGTCTTATTTTTTTGGAAAAGGTGAAAACAAAGCAAATTGAGAAAAAACTCCATTAAGACATTTATGTGCTAAGGAAATGAGGCATTTCCTTAATTGCTCCAACTTGTGCAGCTAGTATCTTAATTTACAAAGAACATAGATACTACATAGTCTAAACTAAACGTCATTAATCATTGCTCGTCCATTCACTTTATTCTGTAAGATGTCAGGTATACCAGGGATTTTACATCTGCAAAACTTTCCCTTCAGGAAAGACTAGACAGAATAGTTGCATTTTGATGTCATAAAGGGTGATGCTTTGCCCAAAGACATCAGTATTGGCAGAGTTGCAGAAATGTCGTATGGTTGGGAAGAAGGGGAAAGGAAAGTGTGCTGCAGCTACGTGATGATATGTAGAAGCTGATAAGTACACACTGTGTGCCAGAGATTAGAAAAAAAGTCGAATGGCAAAACAATTTCCAAAGTAGAAATAAAGTGGAAAAGAAATTGAGAGGAAGGTCAAGAAAAGATGTGATATTAAAGACAGGAAATATGTTCTAAACTGAAGTAGGATTATACTTATTCCACAGAAGAAGTAGCTGTATTTTTTGCTAAGCAAAACATCTGTGGTGAGGCCACATCCCGAGTCCTGTGTCTAGTTCTGGGCTCCTCACTACAAGAAAGGCATTGAGGTGCTGGAGTCAGTCCAGAGAAGGGCAATGGAACTGGTGAAGGGTCTGAACCACAAGTCTGATGATGAGCAGCTGAGGGAGTTGGGGGTGTTTAGCCCGGAGAAAAGGAGGCTCAGGGGGAACCTTATCACTCTCTACAACTGCGTGGAAGAAGGGTGTAGCCTGGTGGGGTTGGCCTCTTCTTGCAAGCAACCAGCTGTGAGATAGCACAAAGGGAAATGTCCTCAAGTTGTACCAGGGGAGGCTTAGATTGGATATAAGGAAAAACTTCTTCATGGAAATGGCTATTAAGCATTGGAACAGGCTGCCCAGAGAAGGGGGTGAGTCACTGTCCCTGGAGGTATTTAAAAGATATGTAGATGTGGCACTTAGAAACATGGTTTAGTTGGGGATTTGGCAGTACTAGGTTTATTACTAGACTCAATCTTAAAGGTGTTTTCTAACGCAAAATATTCTATGATTCTACAAATTTAGCAGAAGTAGTTTGGAATGTCTCATGTAGTTCTGGCCTCCTATCTTCAAGGAGGAGGAACCACAAAACACAGCAGCAGCAGAGACCACATATGAGGAGAACAAGGTGGACTCACCCTGGGAGTTGAGTCATGGTGGAGACTAAGGAGCATAACTTAGAATCACAGAATCATAGAAGCATCAAGGTTGGAAGAGACCTTTGAGATCATGAAGTCCACCCATCAGCCCAGCACTATGACTAAGGACTAACAGGTAAGGACTTCTGCCCATGAACATAGCAACAGGTATCTCATTCCCTCTCCCCTAAAGAGGAAAATGCATAGTACAATGTTATAAAAAACATGTAAAGGGAGTTACAGTAGTATTCGAATATAACCATACAAAGGTCAAAATATGTTTACATCTCCTCTCCATTACAGATTCGAGACGAATGGAAAATGTGATTTAATATGTCGCTATGCTTTTTGCACAGTACATTTCACTTGAGTCTCTTGATATGCATTTCACTAGATTTATGCTCTCAGTTAAAAGAGTCATAACTTCTTCAGAGTGAAGAAGCACCAACTGCCTACCATGAATCTTTGCAATGATGTGCTCTTTTAAGATTAAAAGATGCATTAAATGCCCTGGAGTTGAAAGAAAAAAAACAAAAGCTAGCTAGGCCAGCCATTAAAATTACTGTTCTGTTTACAAATAATATAGCAATGCAGGAGAATAAAAACAGGATTTTCGTTCCCAGAAAGTCACAGAGTGAAAAAGTCCTGTTATTGCAATGGGAAAAGGAGCTGATATTCAGCCAAATTTTTGTCTGATGATGCTTGTACATGCAGCCATGTCCACAGCATGTGAGCATATGGGGGAACCTTCTCCATACACAGCGCAGATGCTGGCACAGCCATGTGCTCTCAACCTGACATGGTCTCTGCTATCTTGAATTTCTGTTCAGTGAAATGAAGCGTGTTTCTGGGGTGGAACACATCAACTGTTTAATGACATGCAATGGTTCTCTTCAATAGCCAAGGATAAAATTCAGGCAGGAATACAATATCACATTTAACATTTCCTAACAGAGGTTTCCCTGTAGCTGTCTCTCTTGCTAAGTACAAGGAGGACCATAAGCTGCACCTTTCATCCTATTTTGCACGTACAATACTGCAGCTTGCAAAACAAAACACGGCTTAATGTGTATGAATTCATAGGAAAACATACAGGGGTAGGATAGAAGCACAAATATACCTGGACATTTCTTCTACTCATGTCATATGACTGGCTGACTATATCCCCTAGGGAGACAACCAATTAAATAACTATTGAAAAGAATGTTCTGAATCTTTCCTTTCTCAGACCCTCTTCCTTAATCTCTAGAATTTCAGACATATAAAAGGGCTATAAAACTGAAGAGTTAAACTAAAGCAGCTAGAACTTTATCCTCTGCTAGAAAACAAAGATGAATTTGACAATTTGTAAAATGTCACCATCTAGGGAAATGAGAAAGGTCTTATGAGGCTTGAAGAATTATCATCTCATACTTTAAAAATGTTTTGAAATCTTAATAGCTTGGAACTCAGTTAATTCACAGCCACAAGGAAAGAGGTTACACTTCATTTAAAGCTGTAAATCCTTTTGAGGGTATTTAACCATTTGAGATATTGGGCAATTTCCACTCAGGGTTGACAATGACAGTAAACTAAAAAACAAACAACCAATCAAAAAAAACCCAACAAAAAACCCCTAAACCAAACTAAAATGACAGAAAAAAAAAAATAGATACCTTTGGCTACATTCTGGAGACATGAGTCACGACCTCTGTTATCTTGTCTCAATGCAGCATCAAGCACACAACATTAGGACAGGATACCAGTCACACAGGAATTTGTGCAAGTTTGTGTGTAAAGGAATTCAGAGATAAAAGGGGGAAATGCAAAAAATGTTGTAAATACTGACACGAAATTATAGGGTAGTGAAGAGAACCAGCTGAGAAACAGAAATCCCTTCCTTTTGTTGAACAGTAAATGGCCTCTGTGACTGTCTTTTTATAAATGCTGAGGTTTCTTTAAGAGAGTGCCTCTTTATGAAAAGGAGAGTTGCAAATTATTTTCCCACTGAGACGGTTTGGAATCAAAACTACCAATGGAGGGAAGAAGCCCTGAATCCTCTCTTAACCCAGAATTACACAGATGAGGACTCTGACTTGGATCCAGACCACAGGTAAACTTTGATGAGGCCAAGTTCACATGTTTGTGATGCTTCTGCATTTCTGCAGGAGATGCTGCCATTTTCCCAGTCTGTCTAAAACCAGCTATGGCTTGCCATCAGCCCTGCCAGATATAAAAGTGGTTTGCTGTGCCTGGTTTGCTCCATAGAGTCAGGGCCAGCACTCTGCTTCATGCAGAACAGTTCTTGGCAAGAATGCCCACTAGACTTTGCTAGAAATTGGCAAGGGAAATAGCAACAAGTCTGTTGGGTAACCTACCCTTTACCTTTCCCATTCCTCTTCAGCATATCAATTTATATCCATTTAAAATACAGCCAATAAAGACTATTGGTGTACACATAAAACTACATGCATGAGTCTGAAAAATTGATATTCAAAGCTGAAATTTTATCACAGAAAAGCCCTGCACTGCCCATTTTCATTCAATCGTCGACACAAGAAATGCCCCACATGAGAAATGTGGTTGACGGCCTGAAGCTTGGGTTTGGTGAATAAGAGAAAAATGGCTACTCCTTTGCAGAGAACTTTCTACCATCATGTTCCTTTTGTATTAGCTTGAGAGCTCCTGCCTTGCCATTTTTTTGCAGGTACAATTACTGCAAGGCATCGCGGTGACAGGGGCAACATTACATTATCCAGATCACAGTGGAGGCGTCATACATTAATTGAAGTTGTCTCTCAGTATTGTATCTCCTGGAAATCAGTATGAATTATATGAAACAAATGTCATGTTCTCCCTACAAGAAACAATGTTTAATAGACAGAGAGAGTTAGAGAAAAAATAATTGATGGAAGATTTTTCATTAGAAAATGTTATGTCAGACTTGAAATATTTTGCTGGAACATAACTCTTTGATTACATCTTTGGGAACATTTCGAAACAATTTGGTTCCAAGATACAGTATGTCATTTGGATCAAACTTGCATTCAGCTAAAGTAGTGTATGTGATAGAGTGTATACGATGTGTTAGACCTTTATTTTTATACATTCTATACATTTTATTGCTCATTAAAATTCTACGTTGCAGTACAGTCACATTAATTCAAAGCAAAAAAAAAAAAATAAATACAAGATATGATTTTTATGTCTGGAAGCCAAATATCAAAATAACAGTTTTCCAGAAATAAGATTGATCCACCAGTCTCTCTGAGAAAACAAGACAGGACTCATAGGACCTTTGATGCCCTGTTTGAGAGCTTGAATTTCCAAAGAAGAGGAGAGGAAAGAAAAAGGAGGTAGGCGTGAAACATGGAGCACCCCTCCTATGAGGAAAGCCTGAGAGAACTGGGATTGTTTTTCAGCCTGTAAAAGAGGCAGCTTTGGGTTGACCTAATTGTGGTTTTCGCATAACAGAAGGGAGGCTACAAGGAAGACGGAGAGAGACTTTTTACAAGAATATGTAGTGACAGGACAAGGGGGAATGGCTTCAAACAGAAAGAGAGTAGGTTTAGATTAGATGTTCTAAAGAAATTCTTTACTGTAAAGGTCGTGAGGCACAGGAACTGATCCCATGAGAACTGCCCAGAGAAGTTGTGGATTTCCCACCCTTGTAAGTGTTCAAGTCCAAGTTAGATAGAACTCTGAACAACCTGGTCTAGTGAAAGGTGTCCCTGTCCACAGCAGAGGGCTAATTAACCAATTAATTGGTAATTAACCAATATCACAATCATTTGTTGTTAAGCAGTATTCTTGTTTTTCTTAGTCTCTTCATTGCCTTTCTCTAGCACACAGGAAGAATAAACACATTAAGGACAGAGCTGGATTTGCAAGAACCAAAGGCTTTTAAGAACTCTTTTTTTTTAGTGCCGTTTCTAGCCTTGCTTCTTAGACAGACATGGCTTAAGTATTAAACTGTATTTATGCGTATGTATATGTGCTTTTTCTGTCCTCCTCTTACTTTGAGTCATCTGCTAATTTAATTCATATTTGATACGGAAGAGAAGACCTCAGAGGTATGAAATGCCTACAAACTTCATGAAAAATTAGCATCTATTAAAGAGAGACCCTGCTACATGATATACAGGAGAAATGAGACCCTAAACCCTGATTGCAAAGAGCTATTAAAAATTTATCAACTGTAGGAAAAACATCTCTTAGAGAATCTCATCTGAACATATATATCAATTGGATAAAAGCTTCATTCATTTAACTTCTCATACATTTTTTTTTTTTCTTTTTCCTGCTTATATGTATACCATACTCACTCTTTGTTCACTTGGATAGCATACAACTACAAATGAAGCATGTATTTACCATGTGGCATCAGTTCCAAATTCTCCAGAAATTTAAAATAAGACCCATATATGATAGCAGGGCTCATTTCCATTTGGTATCATTTGGTGCTATGCTGAGCATAACTTCAAGACAACAGTCAAGCATAAAACTTTGCCTTGCATATTTAATTTTTCATTGCACAGAGATATCGTGAAGAGTGATCAAAAAGCATTAAAAACTTGAAGTCTTGAAGAATCAAAAGTCTTAATTTTAAAAATGGGGGAGGAAATGCAAAGAACTGCTTAGCAACTTGAGAACAGATAGCAAATGTGATGGACCAAACATGGAGCTGTCAGAATAAATTTTCATACAAAGACCTGAAAAAACTCAAAAATCTGCTACAGTGAAAAAGCTGTCTCACTAGCTTAATATGATGTAGGAATGCATGCTTTGCCAATAAGAACAAGTCCCCAGAGTTAATAGAAGAGTATTTCCTCAGGTGCAATATTAAATATATTAGGAGTACATGCCTACTTCTAAGGAACAATGTCATCTGTAATTATTACCTCCTTTTTTTTCCCCTCAGGAAACAGAAAATTGTCCAACTCTTCATTAATTTGTATCAGAACAAGTGAGGATGGAATAGAATAATCTCAAGAAAATGAAAATGCTTTAGGTCTAGATAACGAACAAGAGGTTATTAGCAAGAGATGAAGCTCTGTCAACCTCGGTTTCTGTCCAGCCTTGAATGTACGTACAACTGCCCTCTCTCAGAGTTCTCTTGGATTTTAACTTCAAATATGTATGTAGACCCAGCAATATATTTCTATGGGTAAAAGAGTGCCTGTATCTCTCCTTACACAACAGGAAGATTCAGGCTTTATTAGGTGAATCAAAGTAACAGCTATGCAGCATGCTTTTGCACGGTGGCCTGGTGCTGATTCAAGGACTGGAGGATCTGGGTTCTGAATCCTTCTCACACCTATATGATTTAGATCTGAACCTCCTTTAATTTGACTCCTCAAAACTCACAGGGCTGCTCTAGCACTTCTAGACACAGGTCATGAACTCTCATAAGGAAAATAATATTCTGATTATTTAGGAGTTACCTAATCAGAGATATAATATTACCAGAAAATCATCTCATTCCTCCTCTGGCTCTATAAAATTTATCCTCTCACATCCTTTACTTTTATTTAAAACTTTTATGATAAAGCTTCTATTATTTGTATAAGTAGACAGTTAAACAACTTGAAGATCTTGTAGCTAAAAAGCTTCCTTTTCCTGTCAAATTCAAATCCTTTTTGTCTATCCCATTGCATCTAGCCACATCCATTTGGAGTATTCTAATCAGTTATTTTAATACTTACACCCCTCAAATGCTTGCAGATCTTATCTTCCTCTTACAAAATACATTTGTGGTTTGGTTGGGTATCCCCCTGAATTACTGTGATTTTGATTAATAAATTCCATTAGAAAGCTTGCAAAAATCCAGTCTGGATCATGGCAAAATATGGTATAACACATCAGCATCTGACCATATAGTGATACAAACCAAAAATCAAATAGATATTAAATAATGTCAAATTAAAGACAGGAAGAAAGTGTACAATTAGGAAAAATCCCCATAGACGTAATATCTACCAGAGGAGTTTTTAAACTCGCCTGTTGGGTGGAAAGAGACACTGTATCTCAGTGAAATGATTTTATTTAGGAAAAAAACGGAACACTGAAGCTAGAGAAAAGACACACAGCCCCCCTTCCCACACTCCCCACTCTTTGAGCCAAAGTACAGCCAAGAATAATGTGTGATATTATCAGCAAGTATTACTGCACTTCTCTGTAGGTGGCAAACATAATACAAGCTTTGGCAACTCAGCAAATAAACTAAGGGCAATTTTCAAATGCTGTAATGGAAATGCCAGGACAATTAAAGAAAGGTCAGTAAAACATACACACACTGGCAAGGATCTTAACACTTATAAAACAGCTTGAGAAAGCTATTAGGGAGGTTCTACTAACTCTGAATAGACTGTTACTGAATGACAATCATAAAATGATAAAAAATGTCTGAAAAAACATAGATTATGCATATGCCTAGTTATCACACGAATGTTTCAAGGATCTGATTATTTTTTGCATTTTCAAAAAGAAAGGCTTTGGACACGAAACCACTTGTGACTTATTTTTATTTTTAAGCCCTTACATGGTTAGGACTGGTGTCTGCAATCTGCCAAAGAGAAAGATGGAGAAAGCTAAAGTTAATAGATCCCCAGTTCTCCTTTAACTGTGGATCTAAGGATGGTACTCCAAGATTTCGCACTGTTTAAGTATACATTGCAGTAGTTGGTTTTGAGTCAAATCTATCCCCTGTGTTTTCTCTCATACAGCTCACAATATATTTTTCCGTCAGGGACTGACTCACTGGGCTCTTTTCCCCCCAAGGGATGAAGAAAAAGGGCACTCAAGAAACATCTGACTTCCCTTTGGGCATGCAGGCTTTAGGAAGCATGCAGAAGCATTTTCCTCTGGTCCTTTGGTCTTTGGCTGCTGTGCCACTGCAGCCAACTGAGGGACAGCTCCTGCATCCCACCTCCTGTATTGGGAACTCCCTCCCTTCCTTCTCACTTAATGGATGAAGCATGTCCCTCATCACCACACATATCCAAACAACCTGACTTGGCTTAGCTTCTCTTCTTACCATGGACTTCTCCAGCATGCAGTAACAAACAAACACCTCTTTCAATAAAGAAAGACTTCACTCTATTGTATGTGAAGCATAAAGCAAATTTGCCCCAGGAAAGTCCCAAAACAAAAAAGCTCCCGTTCCAGTCAGATGATAATGCTGATAATTTCAAAGTAGATTTTATACTTACTGGGAAGTATGAAGAATTTAGAGAGTCAATTCTGATAGAAAATCAAACTACAATTCAAAGCCCTCAGTATTCTTCAGAGCAGGTTTTTTTGCCTTTTATATAGTAGCTTTTAATGTCATTGTCTTTGGTCTGGTGTTCAATCACATGAAACTTTTAGATATCCTCATATATTTAAATATGAACTCTCTTACCAGACAAATATTATTTTCAAATATATTTGAATATATTCTAAAGAATGAACTATGAAACAGCAAAAGAAAAAAGTGGAAAATTATTTAGAGTACGAGGAAAGAACATTGGTGAAAATCAATGAGGACAAAATAAAAAACATCCAAACCAAAAGTGAATTTAATTGGGATTTTTAAAATTGTTCATCGTTAAAAGTACAAGTCTAATGTGGAATAACTCAGTATCTAAGCTAATTTTGCAACTAACAAGACCAATTAAAAGAAACATATATTAATTTTCATTATTTTTTTAAAGCATTGTGACAGGAAAATAATTTGATTTACCTTTGTATGGTCTTTAAAGAGAGGATGGTGCACTTGGAAATCAGATTCAGTTTACACATATCCGCATACCAGATAATCTGCCAGACAGGGACAGCTGAGGCATGAGGGGGGAAAGGGGAAACAGCCTTCACATGGGAGCCACACAGCAAAGAGCCCCAGCTGCTCCCCTCCTTACCGCCTGGATGCTGCAGACTGCCCAGCTACCACCAAACCTTTGCCTTCTCCCCAGTAAACTCAGCCCTGCCGTACTTGCTGTGTTTCTTTTTCTAACAGAAAAAAAAGTGCCTAAAAATCATAGGGCAGACACACAAAAATGCATCAATAACAGAATTGGATTAGTGACCGCTGACAGGAAAAGTAACTAATTTCATATTACTAACCTTGGACTAAGAATTGAATCAACACTAATATGAAGTAAGCTGCACGTGATGTACCCATTACTAAGTTAGATGTGCATAATATGGGATTACAGCTCCAACCTCCTGTGATTTTATTTGAGATGAAAAATACAAGTAAAAATTATGAGCAAGCACAACGTGTTTTGAAACAGTTTGCAGGAGATGTTTAGTAAATTTGCATACATTTTTACATGCATATCAATAGTGGGGATGGTACTACTGAAGGTAAGCACAATAAATTTTGGATCTGTGAATCTTAAGCCACCTGCTTAACACTGAATATATCTGCTATTAAACAAAACATGAATTTATAAAATATCCAGCTTTTTATTCAACAAGTATGGGTCTTTTGCTATTAAAATTACTAGTTATCTAAAAAAAATTAAATTTGAAAAAGTTTTAAATTTTTGTTAACATAGCTTTTCTGCAGCTGTGATGGTGAAAGTATAGACAAAAAACAGCTTGAAGGCATAGCTAATCTCTTTATTTTCTAATCTTCTCTTAGAGAAGTTGAGATAATTAGGAAAAGCAGGTAACTTTCAGATTCAGAGTTACATGAGACATTTTCTCTGTCAAGGAAGCTAGTGTGAAAAATATCCTATTATGCCTATATTGCAACTCCTCACACTCATCACTGCTGCACTGCAAATGGGCCATATACATGGTGCATTTTATCATTGATGTAATCTGGGTTAAAAAAATATCCCTGTTAAGGAAAGGTGGCGCTTTTTTTTGTTTGTTTTTTGGTTTTTTTTTCTGTTTTTTGTTTTTGTTTTGTTTTGTTTTGTTTTGTTTTGTTTTGTTTTCTTTGTTTTGGGTTATTTGGTTTGGTTTTCTTAACTGATTCACTGATATGGTTAAGATATTGTGTTAACTTTATCCAAGATAATTGGATGAAGCAAAATCCCAGGCTGGAACACGTCAGGCAAATGAGTCCTTTGCTTAAATTACAATGCTCTTCAGCCACTTGGGTAAAACAGGCACAATTAAAGGCCAGAACAACTGATAGGCTAAGAGACCTTGTGACACAGAAGAACTTTTTGGTATCAGAGATGAAGAGATGTGGCAGCAGAAAGATTTTAACTAGACATAAACCCAAGGTCTATGCTGAATCCATTACTGTTTGGTAACCTGGGAAGGCTTGAATTTCACTTCTCAGACTCATCTACTAAAAAACATTTATATGCATCTCATAGTGATGATGGTTGGGTTTAACCCCAATGGAAGGTGTTTACTTGGGGGGAATCAGCCTCCAACAGTAGGTAAGTATTTTTATTCTTTTTAAGTCAATTATCTGCAGAAGTCCATAGGTAGTCATAGCTGATGTTTTTCAAAAATTTCCAAGAGGGCATTGAATATGCAAGACATGGCATAACCACTTTGGGTCGAGCATATGTAGGATTCACGGATTTTAAACATTCTTTTATAGAGAACATGTGTTCATGGATTTTGGGTTACGGCTCTGGTGGTTTAATTCACTACATAAACAATTAAAGCAGTTAAAATAAATCTTTCTTTAGGCTTCACTGACTACTGGCTAGATCACCATTGGCCTTAGTAGATTACCTGCTTCATTCATATGAAGTCAATCATCCACTTAAATTTATGTCATCCTAGTCTCATTACTTGCACATTAAGTATGCTTTTTATTAGAATTTTAAATTGCTTTTCTAAAGCATGAATAGACACGGCTCTTGAAGAAGGACCACACAACTGGAGCCCACCAGATCTGACACCGAACTTCTGAGACACTATCAGAGCACCATGTAGAGGTGGGGAGACCACAGGCTACCAAATCAGATCTGTACATGCCTGCAGGGATGTACTCAACAGGATAAGAACCCTTGAGTGGGAAGACAGGTGGGAAACAAAGACTTTGCTCAATTCTCATGCCTGTCAAATTGGCATGATGTACAGCTATCTGGGAAGAACTAGCAAACAGCCAAAGTACATATGAGCTTTAAAACCTCATTATTAAAACACAGACTTGCATTGCACAGTGAGATTTTACAGGAGGAAGTGTTTCTTTTGGGTTATCTTTCATTCTCAGTGATTCCAGAACTTTTGTTCTGAAATCACTGAGAGATAATGGAGGCTCATTATGCAATTTTTGAGTTGCTTTCAGCACAGAACCTCACTGGAATTGGAATTGTGTCTTTAATTAACTGTTTGATTTGCTATTTGGGATTTCTGTGAATTAGAAGAGAGATTAAGAACTGCTAATATTCTTGCATGTAACCTTCACTGTCACATTTTAGTGGCTTCTCTAAAGGACAGAACAAGGAAATGTGAAGGAGGATTATAAATGTATTTGTTGAGTTTCTATTATATGTTCTGAAGTACACTTACTCTTTCTATTTACAGTATTTATTTGCTAGTAGCTCCCCATCATAGTTGTTCTAATTTCTAGACATAATGCAACTTTATGTTAGGAAAACAGAACTCGAATGCATCTTCTAGATCACAAAGGTAATGTTAAGAAATCAAATAACGTAATTCCTCTGTCCTCTCCCCCTTCAAAAGAAGGCTACACTGAAGCTTTGCTGTCTCTGAATGGTCTTCCAGTCTAGTTCCAGCACCATGGAAATCCCTCACATGCTCAACCCCTTTCTAAAGCAGCTCCTGCTGGGCTGGTCCCCTCTGCAGAAGGACTACTGCAGCATCACCCACAGGCTAGTCCTGAACATGAAGGAACCACATAAACAAATTTGGTTCACTTTATATCTATAATTAATTTTAATTAAAAAAAATAAAAGAAAATGTCTGCCAACGCTACAAGAAGGAGGCTCTGCTTCCCATTCTATTTCATTCCATTCCCAAGGCGCTGTGGGCAGCAAAAATAGTTAAGATGGCTCAAGCAAGATGAAAGTGAAACTAATGTACCACGGACAGCACTGTCTTGCAGGCACAAAGCAAGTTGCTGCGTAAATATGTTACAAAAATAATACAAGGTTCAATTTTACTAATCTTAAGGTCAAGTAAACTTCGTTTGAACTTAACAAGAACAGTTTCCCTTTGAAATTCCTGCTCATAACTCAGTTGTCACATTTAGAAAACCTCCTGGGCAATATGAAAACTCCTTGTTGTCACAGCTTCCTCCATGAAGACAAACTGAGCATTGCACTGAAAGGATAATTCCACTTTTCTTAAAGTAAGTTGTTTTTGTTGGACTGTGCACCAATTTTTTAGACATCTTGAGACTGAACAGTTTCAATTTTCTTTTTTTTCCCCCACAAAACAGTAACAGAGGCTTTACTAAACTCAAGCATGCTAAAAACTTAATACTGGTAGAGATAAAAACAAACCATTAAGTAATTCAATTAAATGACTCAGTTCAAAGCTGTTGAAATAACACAGAATTAAAAATCCTACCATAGTTTACAGCAGACTTTTTTCTGGGGCAATGAATCACTTCCATTCTTCTCTGTCTATGTGATTAGTATTTTTCCTCTCATAGAGGAAAAATATAAAAAAATACACTGCTAAAGAATCTGAAGTGAGACAAACTGGCCAGATAGCTCATTAAAAAAGTTGTACTATATAACTTGTGTCTTCTGTGGAGAATATGCAAGCAAGATACAAATATTTAAAGATAAAATAAGAAAATGCAGGGACTTCACAGGCATACTTTAAATTAAATTTATCTATAAAAAGAGGATATTCTTTAAAGTTATAGATATGGCTTTCACCTTCAGATCAGTCAAATGTCTGTAGCTTTCTGATTAAGAGAGATGATCCTACTTCCTCTTCTCCCTAAGGATATATTAATGAATTTCTTTTATTGTGAAGTATCAAAAGCACTCTAAAGATTAAATTATTGGATCACTAATGATTTTAAATTGTTTTAAAATATTGTATATTTCAGATATTTTTCTTCTAATGAAGCATATCTGTTATTTCATTAGCCTTCATTTCTCTGAGATACATAATAGTTAATGTAACATTACATGTTTGCTTTTCTATCCCTGAACATTCACAATTTCCAGGGAACAACCTACTTCCTGTGAAATTTACTCTTTTCTAAAATACAACTCTCATTCCACTGTTACTACAGTTACTAACTAAACTTTGTACTGAATTGAATACTCACAGAATTAACATGTTTATTCATCCCAAATAAAAATTGAGCATGTCCTTCACCACAGAGTACTTCAAAATTGCAAAAGGGGCAAATGCATCTGTATTCCCTGTCTACCGTGAGGTGAAGCTTTTCAATACTCCACTCTCAAGCAAGGCTCTGAAGCACAATGCTTCACATCAGTTGTTTTCCATTCACTCACAACTAGTCAAAACACATGAGGATCTTCGTTTTCAAAGCAGGATGAACAGTATATACAGTACGAATATAAACACACATTTCTTTAGAGGTAACCCCTGGTAACATTTACTGGAAGACTAACCAGTCCGGGGACTAAGGGCGATGCCTTTAAATCTGCCTAAGTTCTTTAAACGTGTGTTTTTCTGAATCTTTTCCTCTTATTTCCTAGAATATTACCAGCTCTCCAGGATTCTTTTAGAAACAGCTTAGTTTTGAGCCTACTGGTTTTACCAAACTACACACTAAGTCAGCATATTCATAGGATGAATACAAATTAAACACAGAGTTCAAAGGAAAGGAACTAATTTTTGACACTGAATCACCAACTGTGTGTTAAATTTAAACAAATATTTTGAAAGTAGAGCATGCAAATACCATATGGAAAACCAAAACAATACGATTCAGAACGTAAACCAGACAAACATTAGTTAGTTATATATTCAGAACACTGCTTGGACCAGAGAAGGGTTTTCTTCAAATTATTGTTTGAATACTTGTATTTTTCATTTTTGTCATCTTAACTCATCCAGTGATTATGTACTAGAAAATTTTAGGTATTCAGAGTGATACTTTGTGCCTCCTCTGGAATGTGTAGGTAGGAAGTAAAACTTTAGACAGGTCATTATCTGCTAAATCAAGGTTCAGTCAGCTTTCCTTTGTCCATACTAATTCTTTTACCCAGCAAGGCAGATTTCTAGCGTATTATATTTCACACACCTACCACAACGCATAGAGTTGCTCCTGATATTACCTACTTTCAGTGAATACTCTTTAATTTGAGATTTAAGCCCTTTCAACACATAGAAATAGGGGTAACATACACATAATCACTTGTAAAATTCCTGTTTCAGAAACACCTTAATTTAGTATTCCATGAAACAAGAGCTGCCCTTGCCTAAGTATTTTCAACTTAGAAAAAACACTTCTATTTTTTCATATGCTAATATATGTGCTTCTAACCAAACAGAAACATTAAAGTGTTTAAAAAAAGAAAGTGGTTTAATTTGTGAAGTAGTGTAAGAAAGTTCTCCAAGTATGTGGGACAGGAAGCGACCGCTTTACTGAACACAAAATGCAAAAGAGGAAGGAATTTTTTTTATGGAAAGACTTATGGATAAACCAGCTAGTAGGATACACCATCCCTTTTCAAGTGGAGTGCAAGTGATAACTTAACGCAGCCAAAAAGGATTCCTGACCAGAATATTTGCATCCTGTCTGTACAGAGTAATACATGGACTGTCCCAATCCTCAGCCGTTCACAGTTTCAGTCCAAAAATCCTTTGAAAGCAAAGCTCTGCATGGACTGTAGGGGTCTCAGATCAGAGTCTGTATCTATAATACTGAGCAGAGATCCTGAGAGTGATTTTTTAAACATGATTTTCTTTCTTCATACACAGCTAATTGTATTTCACTACATAAATGTGGTCCTAACAACTGCATTTTTTCAAGTATAATATCTTTATAAAATTATACACTGATTTTGATCCTCTAGGGCGGACTTCTAGTCATATTTACTGAATGGGAGAGTTGGGTTTTTATGAGAATTAAAGTAAGACTTTATTAACAATCCCTACATCTTGCTGGAGTTTTAGCATCAGGTTCAGCCCCCTTTTCCTGATCTGATGTAGATCAGTGTAATTAATTTTCACTTGATTCTCACTGTGGTTCCGAAAGACAGTTTGTTCAAAATCAAGTAAATTTCATCTTGGGAAAGCATCCCACAGGCAGAGGAGAAAAAAAAATGTTAGTTGCTAATGCACAGGATGTTAGGACAAAATACAAGCCCTATCAAGGGATGAGGAAATGTGAAGACTGTGTCAGCAATTGTGATGCTTAGACTGGGTTTTCCCCAAACTGCTGCTCTACATGGCCTTTGCATCATGTGAGTGAAGGGGAGAAGGGCTGTAGGGCCAAGCCTGCATGCCAGCAGAATGGCTCAAGTGAGCAGTGGCAAAACGCAGCAGTGCTGCTTCCCCCGTTTNGAGAAGGGCTGTAGGGCCAAGCCTCAAGTGAGCAGTGGCAAAACCCAGCAGTGCTGCTTCCCCCGTTGAGCCCTCATTGCTTTCAGTCTTCTAACTGCTCTGGTTTACTGGCAGGAGACTATGATTTACACTTTATATGGCTATCACATCCTTGAAAGCAAAACACTGGTTAAGTATGAACACAAATGTGCACACTGCCATCAGATGTACTCTCCACAGACGAATTGCATAATCAGCATAGGATCCTATACAGAATTGAACTCTTAAAGAAGTTTTGAGCTCCACTGCTCTAACGGTTTCCAAAACAGGCACTCACAGAAGCAACACTGCTGACATCACAGAAGTGGAAAAGGAACCATTATGGAAGGCTGGACTTTGACAGCTCTATGAGGAGTTGCAGTACAATCTCAATTGTACAAACAGCAATCTCAAACACATTCCTTCCATGATGGTAAACGAGGCTGTGTGTCACAAATGTGGAACAGTGAGATATTGGGTTTTGATACTGCTGTTGCCAAGACTGCTTGGAACATTTCACTGGTTCATAACTATAGCCCCCACTCCTTTTACGTACAGAAGAATGAAGTAGCATTTTAGTAGCTATTCCACTACTAGCTGGATATGCTCCCCAAATGGACAAAACTTAAACTAAAGTAACCACAGTGATAGCAGCTCTTGTGCACTGACCCCAGTCCAGCTGTCCACAGGCTGGGCAGCAGCAAATCTGCAGCATGTAGCTGCAAAAGAAAAGCATGCTGGATCTGGTCGCTCTTTCAAGCTGTTGGGTTCATAGGCCTGCACACAACTGAGCTGTGTCACAGCATGTCACTTTTCCACAGTGCTCAGATGTGAGCAGGAAAATTGTTAGATGCTAGTCCAAACCTGTGCGGACTTTTCCACATTGCTCTGAACTGATTCACAGAAGGAACAGTGATGCATAAAAGAAAGAAAAATCATCCGAGTAACTGCAATGGCTATCCTTTGCAATCCCTCTGGGTGTCATTTTCAGGACATCTTTAGCCCATCTCATTAGAGCTCTCAGAAGAGTTTCATTCCTATCGACTGAGGAAATGTTCTAAAGACAGTTGATCAGGAAAACGTATTCAAGAACATGTCCTGTAGCAGTGGAGTTATTTCTACTGTGTATTTCTAAACCCTTTTTTCTGCACTAGTAGCCCTTTGATAGCAATGGCCAGGTACCTGAGATGATGTGTAGCTGATATAGATGAGACACACAGACTCCAGACATTACTCGTGGGCTGGATGACAGAAATCACACACTTTTCCACTGCTTCTTCAGTGAGTGACTGTCTGCAGCTACTGTAAGGCTCAGATTTTCCAGGATGGCATGGCAAGTTTAGACTGTTGTTTTTCCTTCCCTAAAGGCTGACCATACAGTCACTCAGCAACAGTCTTTCAGCAAGTTTCCTTCCTTGATTTCTTATTACACAAATAATACTATTTATAAAGTTTACATAATAATTGTTTTATTGTGTTCACCTTCATTATAACAAACAAGTTAAAATAGGCTGTACTAGAAAACAAACAATAAACTGTCTGAAATGCAGTACAATGTAGCCTTGACACTAGTAGCTGTCCTACTTCAAAGTCTTCTGCTTGACAAGTGTCTTTCCTAAGATCTCCAAGAATTCAGTCAGGCCAGCTCAGTGCCCATGTTCAAGTCACTGCTGCTACGTGGCTACTTTCCCAATGTGAACCACAGTGACAGAAATAATGCAGAAAAAGAACTCACATAGCTTTTTCGCCATTCAAACCTTTTAATATACAGACCACTAGTTCTACTGCAACCACTAGTGTGAACGAAGTTTTTTTGAAGGTCAGCAGTTCTACCTAATACTACTAAGTTCTCCAAAATACACACTCAGATTTGGAGTCTTTCCTGATGGAGAAGAACATAGTAAAGACACCACATTTAGATGTCACTTTAGCCAATATATTTATAGATAAATCACCCAGCAGATACTGCTTTTCTTGAAGCTGGCAGATATTAAAGCCTTTTTTTGTGCCAACATGGAAATAACAGCTTGACTCCCAAACGCTTTCCAAAGCATCCTCCTGCCACATTATGTAATATTGATCAGAATATCCAGGAAATAGCAAAGTGCTTAATAAAAGGTCTAGAAGTTATGCTTCTCTGTCCCTCTCTTTGTGCCTAACTCCACATACCTGTAGGATACAGAATCTGTGGTGCGCTTATGGGTTATTTTCTCCCTCTTATATACATGCAAAGACTGTACAAGGTTCAACTCACCAAGGCCATGCTTACCTCCTATGTTCTGAATTCTTCTTTCTGGACTTAGGTGAACTAAATTTTAAAAGGATCTGGGAAAGTGTCTACAGATCACCCCAAAACCACCTGAAGTGAGAGCATTTGCCAGAGCAAGTCACTTGTTTAAATTGACTGAACACTTGGATGTGAGAGACCAAGAGGAGTAACATTATCTACTGTTAGTATATGTAAGATGCAAGATACTGTTAGTATATGCTATATAGGAAAGACGTGGCCTTCCAATCAGAGGTGCCTATGATAAAGAACAGGTATAAAGCAGAAGGCAACAAGAAACATGAGGCAACTTTCTTCATCTAATAAAATGAAATGATGACATTTGTGTGTCCAGCATTGAATCATGAAGGAGATAGTGTTATAACAGAAAAGGGAAGAATTCATACACAGTTTCTTCTCGCAGATGATAAAAGTTCCAGTGCTTAATGTAGGTTACAGATTTTTATCTGTGATTTCTCTCTGAGTGTGTTTGTAATATCACATAAAATATTCCAGTGATGGGAAACTTTCATTTTGTTATTACCAACTATCCTGGAGCTGAGAAACAACTTTATAGATACAGTATAGTATAGTAAAATATAGTACAGTATATACAGTATAGATACCATTGACTGTTAGTGTCTCAAATGGAAACTAGCAGGACAACTACAGTTACCTAACAACCAGAGAATCATAGAATGCCCTGGGTTGGAAGGGACCTTAAAGATCATCTAGTTTCAATTCCCCTGCCATGGGCAGGGACACCTTCCACTAGACCAGGTGGCTCAAAGCCCAACCCAACCTGACCTTGAACACTTCAAGGGATAGGGCATCCACAACTTCTCTGGGCAAACTCTTCCAGTGCCTCACCACCTCACAATAAAGAATTTCTTTCTTATATCTAATCTAAACCTATCCTCTTTCAGTTTGAATCTAATCCCCCTTTTTTTGTCACTACATGCTCTTGTAAAAAGTCCTCATCTTCCTTGTAGGCTCCCTTCAGGTATGGGAAGGTTGAAATTAGGTCACCCTAAAGCCTTCTCTTTTCCAGGCTGAATAATCCCAACTCTCTCAAACTCTCCTCATTGGAGAGGTGCTCCATCCCTCTAATCAACTTTCTAACCCTCCTCTGGACTCCAACAAGTCGATGTCCTTCCTGTGCTGGGCACTCCAGAGCTGGATGCAGCACTCCAGGTGGGGTCTCACCAGAGCAGAGCAGAGGGGCAGAATCCCCTCCCTCACCCTGTTGCTCACATTGCTTTGGATGCAGCCCTAGACATGTTTGGCTCTCCGGGCTGCAAGTGTGCATTACACATATCCAGCCTCTCATCCACCGGCACCCCCAAGTCCTTCTCAGCAGAGCAGCTCTCTCTGTTCATCCCTCAGTCCCAGGGGTTCCTGCAACCCAGATGCAGCACCTTGCACTGGTTAAAACTTGCCTTGTTAAACCTTTCCCATGGGCCTACTTCTTGAACTTGCCCAGGCCACTAAGTCCTACAAGCACTATCTACATCTAGGATATATAAGAAAAAAAACATGTTGACAAATCATGTTTTTAATCTCAAATGAATGTTACCTTACTTTTTAGCATGCACACCTTAGTAAGACTTGTCCATCCAGCTTTCCCTCCTAAATGGGCATGAGCCAGACTGTTGCAGTCAGATTATTCGTGAGGATGCCACTATGTGATATTTGGAATGAATGGTGCACAAAAAAGGCTGAGCTGCTTGGCAGACTGTGCTGGTGATTAGAGGGAGATATAACAGCTTGTGGGAGGAGATACCTGAATGAGGCCTGGGAGTGACCCCATTGTGGAGAAAGAAAAGATTTATAGTGCTGAATGTCAGTAGTGTGTTATGCAGACAGTCTCTCAGATTCCATTCTCACTTTAATGTAAATCTAAGATGGCTTATGTTAAGCTGATTGTGACACAATTAATGAAAAATGGCCTAAGAGGGGATCGGGTAACTTAGTTTTCTAAGTTTAGGCTTTATAAAACCAATAAACTCCTTCTGACTTTGACTCTAAAAAAATGACTGCAGCACTCAGAAATTGTTAGAAAAATAATTCTGTGCTGCACAGAGATCACCTTATGAGCCATTCTCTTTAGTGACTGCACCTGTTTGCCACTATCTCGTTTATAACACTTGTAAGGGGAACAATAAGCAAGAATTGTGCAATTAACTGTTTGCTTAGTTGTAAATTTCTATCCTTTTTGCCAAAGAGATGGCTCTCCAAAATGAAGTTCATATTTCTTAATTAGAACTACTCAACTGAGGGCAATTTGAGATGTTTCCTGAAGAAGAAAAAGGAATCAGTTTTGAAAAAAAAAAATGATGAAGAAATGGTACTCTTGGGTTAACCCGGCAGTTGGAAGTTGTGAATGTAAACCCTTAAGACATCAGGCGTTACATAAAATAAAAAAAATTAACATAAAATCTCTTTGAATCAAAAAACAGAAACAGGCTGCAGAAGCTTCATTTTTAAAACCATATATACACTGACTGTACGTGGTAACAGAAGGTGATGCGCTAGAATGCCTGAAAAAATAAATAGTTTACAGGGGCTGTAAAAGCAGAGAGAATAAAGATAACTAGGATGATGGCAGACTGGACTTGAGCTTTATCTCAAATTAGAGTAGACTTCCCGCTAAACCCGAGGTGAATGCAAGACAAGAGTTGTTCCTTTCTTAGAATATATTCTGAGTTCTGAGTTCCTTAGAATATATTCCCATTCCAGTGATCCGTAAGTGCTGCAGCAAACACGTATTAGTGCAATACAATAAGCTCTGGCTGCACATCCACTGCTGTTATCTGCTTACAAGTATTTAAATTGATAAAAAGACCAGAAATCCTGTATCCATACTGATTTAGCTTTGAACTGCTGCAAAATGAAACAGCTTGCAAACCAATGTCCTGTTGCCTCTGTTCCCCACATTGCACAGCACAGGATCAGAATTAGCTTTGCGTGCTCTTTTACGCGTTCTTGCCCTCCAAACCTTCCAGTCCTAGGAGATAATGCTAACGTTACTGATGATGATTCACGTAAAGGATTTACATTTGCCTTAATTTCAAACAACTATTTGAAGAAATAAATTTTAAAAAATACAAGCAATTAGAAGCAACTGCTCTTACTTCAAAGCACATATTCCAAAAATGTCATCACAGAAAAAAAAACAAATCCGTCTACAGCAAAGACAGAAGTTCCTAAAAACTGTCATGAATTTCACCTATGGTCAGGAAAATCTCAGTTGAAGATAACAGAAAACAGTGTCTCTTCAGGAGATGAAACTTCAGGAACATACGAACTTTATAAAAGGAGGTGCACAGTTAGGCTTGGTCCTCTGAAGATAATGAGAACAAGAATCTCATCAAAAGTGTTATGATGGAACAGAAGAAAAATTGGACTTGATGTGGATTGCAGACAGAAGAGATGATTTGAGTTCAGAAACAAAGAAAAGACTGCTCAGCAGCAAGATGCTTTAAAGAAGGGCAAATTGAATTTATCAGTAGCATGGAGATAATCATGGAAAAGACTATTTTTATAATATACACCAAGACATTTTTTCATGTGGGAAATTAGAATGTCAGAGGGAAAATACAGCTAAATGATTTCAGTTTCCTTTTCCCTTATTTTCCTCCTATATTCGCTTTGAATGCTTTTCTTTTGTATACCACACAGAAAAACAAACAAACAAACAAACAAACAAACAAAGAGCAAAACAACAAAATAACAAAAAGGGATATTTCTGTTTCTAGGCATGTCGCATGCTATGTGCCTGCTTCAGTGAGGCCAAGGTAGAACATAGGCATCAAATAACATAGAGGAAAATAGAATTTTTAACAAAATATTTGCAAGAAAGCCCACAACACTTAAGAGAAGGGTATAAACTGGGTTATGCAAGTTTCCTGGTGTAATCACTTAGTTCAGTATTATGATCTTGCTCTGCTCATCTGGGATTAACCTCTTGCATTAGTCTTTGGTAGTCCCTTCTGTCAACGGATACCTTAGTCACTTGCTCTCCGTAGAGTCCACAACTTAAACAAAATCCTTTTGCAGTGCCTTTCGGGGATTTGTCCTTTTTAACAATAAAAATAAGGTAAACTTCAGCTCAAGAATTCTGTTGATGCTGTTTCATTTCACTGAGCCTGTTGCTAAGATGACAACTTTGGGACTTCTGAGCCCACACCCTAAATTCTATCTTTTCAGGCAGCTACTTCCCCCTCTTATTTCCAGAAGTTATGAGTCATCTGCCTCACTGAGCCAACAAATGTCTCTTAGCCTTTTCCAGGCCTGGGAGAATAACAGCAGAAGGAGGTTTTCAGGCAGATTCTAATAACCTTTTAAATCAGAATTACTGTGTGGGACAAAACTTGGTCTTAAAGGTCTTTCAGAAAACACACGTTAGAAAGTAAATGCTAATTAAGATGTCATTTCAGATAGCATGGCATACTGAAACACTAATATCTACCAAGGAGAATAGCTTTCAAGTCTGTCTAAACCAAGCTCAACAGAGTGAGGCTTCTCAAGCATTGGTGGCAGTGATTTATTCTAGCACGCTAATATTTCATTATAATTTTGCATTCAGAGTGTGATCTTATACTCCTCTTCCATAAATAAAGGCAAATCACTCACCCCGCAGAAGCTATGAAGCCAAGTTAAGGCTTTGAACAGCATATGCATTTTAAATTTCCTGTAATGCCTTTATTCTAACTTGCAGAAGTTTAGAACATTTCTCATAACCATGTTACTGCTGCTGCAGGAAGCAAGAGATGCCTTAAGCTGTTCTATGTACAGCCAGACAGGGGCTCTCAAAAGCATCACAAACAGGTCCTTTTTCAGAAGACCTGACTGTCAGGACATCTGGACAGATGGCAAGTAGCAGAATGCTGGATAGATGTTTTCAGTGTGCACTAGAAGAGTTGTTTCCCACCAGACAGAAGGCAGGGAAATTTCTATTACCACAAAATACGATATACACACATGGGATTAAGAGAATGTTGTCTTCCCACTGACTATAAAACAGAGCTTCAGAAGAAAAGGATATCAAGTAATGGATCCATGGTCTGATCAGCAAGAAAGCTATGATACATTAGTTAAAGGAACCATGTTTAGCTCAAAACTGACCAGCCAATAGAGCTATCTGGCAGAAAGGTATGTTATTCTTTTGAGAAAACATAAAAAATGTAATAGCAAGCATGTCAACTTGAGAGGAATATGATAGTCTATCATTAAGAAAGCTTAATTGCCAATTTGCTTTCTTACATAAGAATACAAGGGATGTCTATAATGACCACTTCAGTTATCTTATGTAACTGTAAAATGCTTGTGAACTATTTAATGCTAATTTTATCCTCCTGCTAACACTAAATGTCACACCAAAACTACTGAATAATCAAAGAAGGGTTTCTTTTACCACAAAAATTAGTATGTTCCAGTGGTGCCTATAGAATTTTAATCCCTCAAATTCTACAACAATGTGTTTGTCATGGGTGGGACCAATTAAGTAACCTGAACACTGCAGCTATGTCTGTGATGCTCCTTAATCTTGTATTCCTACAGCTGTCATTTGGTGTGATTGATGGCATGTTTGCAAATCTGTTATGATATCCAAAGGCAGGAATGAGAGGCTATGGGCCTCTTGCATTTCAGCTCACAACATATTTCATTTCAGAACAGTTTCATAAGATATCAAAAAAATTATCTTTTATTGCACTATTGTAATGGAAAATAACTGGGAGGGTTTTTTGTACCTTGGTTCCCCCACAGTTCTGAAAGCAAAGTTCTGGCCACCTTGTTTGAAAGAGGCAGCAAAGCTATCTCCTTTCTTAGTCTTTCCCCACACATTCTTTATCTTCTACCATTTAGTGGATTTATTCCCAGGAAAGCAGAGACGCGATTCCCTGTTGTCAAAGAAATCCGTAGCAGAAGTTTTGTATCTTTTCATAGTGTTTCACACCGTTTGGATTTTAAAGGTTAGAATACAATTTGATGTTTTACTTGATGTGTCCTGACAATCAATAATGGTAACCATTGTAAAAAAAAAAAAAAAAAAAAAAGTTTTAAGTCAATTATCTGCAACATTTAAACACAACTGCAAACAATGACAGGGTGTAAGCCTGCAAATGCCTGTAACTCCAATAGCTTTAAACTGGTGTGATTAATTGTATGTTAAGCAAAGTAAAGCATAGGGAGCATTTAAAAACTTACAGGATAAGGTGTTTAAACTATTGAACATTACAAAGCATATTTTTTTCCCTAAAAATTAGAGCATTAGGCCAAGACTGAAGATAAACATGTTGCTTTTTGTAAGCCAGTAACCTTTTGCATTACCCAGGGAAAATATTTGCATCTGCTCTTCAGGTGCCTTATCACTGAAATTAGAGTCAAGGACATTCTCCAGCTTTTCAAACTGATATAAGATAGTTAAAAACATAAATATTTATGTTTTCATAGTTTAAAGTACAAGACACACAAGCATAATAACTTCAGACTGAAAAGATATCTTTTCCTAACTGAAATTATGTGGAGAATGTATTTAAGCAACTACAAATAGATTAGGATACTAGAACATACATAAATGCTCATTGATGGGAATCCAGTGAAATTGCTTATGTCTGGCTTTCAGCCCTAGAAGGAAATGGCCCAGAGACAAAACCTTGCTCTGGAAAGTTATTCACCTCACACGCCTTCATTACCATCCCTTGCTGGCTGAGCCACCCTCTCCTCAAGCGGCTCCCTCTAGGATGTCCACTGGCTGGGACAAGGTGCGACCATTTACACGGGAAAACACAAGGAACAGAAATTGTAGACTAAATGTTTGTCAGAACAATCACCATACAAATATCTTGGGTATACCTACCATTTTTCAGGACACCTACATTTTTCTTCTCATGCGTATTAGCCACAGAAGACAACTGAACTCCCTAAGTAAGTTTTAAGGGAATTCTAGATGACGTTTTATGAATATCCCTTCTCCCACATAACCTGAAACAAGATTTTAACTTTTCTCCCTACGTTTTAAATAAATTAAATAAGCGATAATTCTAGAATCCTAGAGAAGTTGTAATGCTAACTAATAGTTTTAAAGTTTAATTTCAATTATAGGAACCCTATTAAAAATAGCAAACCTTAAATATTTGGGAAGGGAAAAGCATTTGGAAGGGGCAAAGAGTTTGAAACACGTTTCTAAAAGAATGAGAACTCATATCTTTGGGCTCATTTCTGTACTTGTTAGTTCATTTTAAGCTAAAATGGTTTCCATTCAACGTTATCTGTATTTTAGCTTCTGTGCACCTGGTTTCTTAAACAGCCTGTACTTATTTGCATGTACTGCACACTATGTTGTCAGCTTGAAAATCACCGTATCATCTTATTTTTGCCATTTATGGAAAAACTTTGAAAGTCTAGATTTTTAATTCAGTTTGGAATAGCAAATCTGTGATTTCTGCTTCAAGAGTGGGCAGCATATCCATCAGTAAGATCTTCACAACCAGTCTGGTTGGTTGGCTGAACATCAGCAGGAAAACTGCATGAATTCTCAAGCATTTTAGACACAACAATTCTGCTGTAGTCCACAGCATTTTCTTTTTAGATAAGAACTTTTTTTTTTCTTAGTGAAGTCATGATTTCAACTAGACCCAACAACACCATAAGCAACCCTTTGTACTACTATTCTGAGTGGACTTGCACATGTAATATGCACAACATATACAGCTCTGTATTTGGGATAGAATTTTATTTTCAGGCTTTCAAGCTTGGTCTTTGATATTAGAAAACACTTGTGAGGTATGGTGAATCATTTGCTTTGTTCTCTTAAAGAGTTGCATAAAAATGGGATTATTGATAAATATTAATTTCAGTATTTTCATTACAGCAACATGGAAGCATAATTCAGCTTAAAGGAAATTAATATTTTCTCCACCCTGCTCAAAAAAAAAAACCCAACAAACTAATACAAGAAATGAGTTCTGTAATGGTGTGCAGAAAGAAATTACAACCGTATTGTTTTAATAACAGACGACCAAAAATACAAAAAAATGAACACGTGAGACTACCTTGATGCAAGAGGAGTACTCGCACAGGGAACAGCTATGACTAGGACTGTTAATAGAGTGCATAAAAGGTTACCAAGACTCAGGACATTCCGCAGCATTCTGAGTAGACAGGTGTGGGTAACATACACACCATGACAATGATAGTAGTGCATAAATTCTGCTGCTTTGTTCAATAAGCAGCACATGCAGTTACTGAGGTATCTCCAAAGGCAGCCATACCAGCTCCTTTGCAGTTCAGTTGGGATTACGCTAGAGCTAATTTGATCATAACTTAAGAGTACAAAGATGTGCCACATCACAACGGGCTCTCTGGGAGCCCACAGCTCTTCAGTGCTTTGCAAAGGAACGTTGAACTTTTTTTTTCCTAGCTAGCATTAACAATTCCTAAGGTTTCTGGAGTCAGTTTAGTACCCTGATAGATGAAGTCATCAAACACTCGGGGTAGCATTAAAGAAACGATAAAATCACCCCTGCTTAGGCTCCTCAAAATGTCTCCCTCTAGTTTTCCGCCACCATGACAACTTCCAAAAAAAACGGACAATGTACACAGGTCGTGCATCTGGTGTAGGCATAGTGAGCAGTTTTTCATTGTTTCCCTAAACTCAATTCTAAGCCCATGGGGCAGCTTATCTTCTTTTTATTTTCAGTATTTTTATTGTGTTTCACAAGAAAGCTCCTTGACAAGTTGTTGAGACCGCCAAAAGAGATGACATATGAAGTGAATTTGCAGAAGTGAAAGCCATCCAACCAGAACAAGAAAAGTGGCCTGTACTCCGTATCTATACTGACTCCTGGATGGTGGCTAATGCCCAATGTAGGTGGCTGCAGCAATGAAAGAATTGTCAAGGCAGGGGTAAACATACCTGGGCTGCTGCATTGTGGTCAGACACCACTGCACGGGTAGAAAACATGACTCTGAACGGACATCACGTAGCTGCTCACATACCCAAAAGCTGCGCCACTGAAGAACATTGAAACAAACAACAGGTAGATAAGGTTGTGAAAATTGAAATAGCTCAGACAGACTTAGACTGGGAGAAGAAGTGTGAGCTGTTTACAGCCTGATGGCCCCATGAGACATCAGGACATCTAGAAAGAGATGCAACGCACATACGGATACGCTTGTGATAGAGGGGGGGATGCTGATTTCGTCCAGTGTTTTGGCTACAGTGAGCAGTGCTGGCACAGCATCAGAGCTGTCTCTCCAACATTCCACCTCCCATCAGTAGGCTGGATATGGGAAAGTTCCTGGGAGGGGACACACCTAGCTGACCCAAACTGACCAAGGGGATATTCCACGGGGGGCATTCATTACTTACAATGTTTGCCTTCTGGAGCAACCACTACACGTGCTTTCTGCTTTCCAGGAAGTGGACAAAGTCTGATGATCAGGAAGTAGAGAATACTTTTTCTTTTTTCTCTTTGCTTGTGCATGCACAATCTTTTGCTTTAGTAAACTGCCTTGTCTCAACCCACGATTTGTCTTCCATCTTATTTTCTCTCCTCCTTTGTATTTTCCCCCTGTCCAGCTGAGAAGGAGGACTAATAGAGCAGCTTGGTGGGCACTTGACATCTAGCCAAGGTCAACCCAGCACACATTGTAGGAAGACTAATAATGAAATAACATTCTAATGGCCAGACAAGATATTCTACCTGATTCAGGGGCAATCTAATGAACTTTAGTGAGGTCAAACTAGTTGGATTCACTTGGATTAAAATAGCTAGACTACTAGGATATTAAACTATTTTGTAGAGGGATACATATATCTACAGCTACAGTAGACAAAATACGAAGTACAATCAGTAGCTGGGTGAAGAAGCAATTTTCCTTTATGGTACAGTTATAAAGCAAGTACATTACAGTTGTTGTTAGATTATTAATCATTTTTACTACAGTAGTGCCTAAAACCATGCAAAAGATGAGCCTCACAGGATTTTGTAGTATGCAGACACACAGCAAAAGACCATAGCTATCATGAAGAATTTATAGACTAGGCAAACAATATAGGCACTGGAGGAGAAAGTGATGCAAAAAATGAGCAGTGTGAACTGTGAATGCAATCACAGCAAATGTTAAGTTTGTAATGGGAACGAGCACACAAGATGCTGAGAAGAGAGGAGGGGGAACAAGGGCACACTAAGAAAGGGACAGCTCAAGCAGAATAGACAAAGAAATGGAGGCGAGCAGGACCAGGATGGATACACTTGGGACAGAAGTGAAGTAAAACTGAGGTGAACGGTATTGGCAGAGATTCAGAGCAGACATCCACTAAGTAGAGGGGCAGAGGCAAGCCTGTCAAAAGTGCAGAGATAGCTGAAGACCATAGGTAGCCTGCAACAACAGCTGGCTGGACTCTCTGGACTTTGTTTTCCCACAGGGATGCCCTAGAGATGGTGAGAGTTCCTCAGTAGGTCAAGAGGTATTTGGAAACAGGTTCTGATGCATGTATCTGAGACAGATAATGCACCGACTTCTTCTTACATAATTGTGTTTATATATGACCACACCACAGAAAATCATTTATTTGCCATTTTGGACCACAAAACTATAAAATAAAGCACATATGACACCTGCCTTAAAAATTATACTAGCTGTCACTCTCTGATTGAAACAAATCAGCTTTGTAATCAAAACAAAGTGAAATTAGGGACTTCATTCTTGAACAGACATTACCAGCGTATCTCAAAGAATTAGGATAACTGTCAGTTATAATACAGTTTTGCTCTTCAGTATTTACCGATATATTTTCTCTGCCCTAAGCAAAGAGTGAGAAGGCAGTGAATATCAGACTGAACAGAAAATCTTTTCAGCAAACAGCAATTACAACTGACAGTGCAAAATTAACAAGAACATTGGAGATAGTGTGGGTTGGGTTTTTTTTCTCTTTGGTGTCACCAGATGAGCTATACAGCAGAGAAGCAAAAGGGCATATTATATATAATACTGCATGCAAATTTGTGGTAAAGGACACATGGATACAATTTCCTAGGAAAAAGCCTGTTCCTGTGATCAGCCAGCCCCATGAAGGGAAATCTCTGATTCCACAGAAGTCTGTGGAACTCCTCAGAGTGGTGCATTTGGTCTGGAAGGCTCTGGTTTCATGATCTCCATGAAAAATTATTTTAAAGGTGTTCTTTATCTACTGAGCAGGGACCTAACCTAGAAATAGTGAATATAAATACCTCTTCGTTCCAGCAGATTAAGAGATGTTCCTAGAGCAATCCTTTCATAAAAGGAGTATAAGATCAATAAAGCATATGAATAACGGATGTGTGTGCACACATATATAGGGAGGAGTTAATTTTATCTCTGAGGCTAAAACTGAGAAAACATAAGAAAAAAATACATTCCATTCTGGTGGCAATGTTGTAAAAGAAATAGAAAATTAAGAGCAGCTGCAGAATACAGAATTTTAAAAAAAACCCAAAAAAACCCCAAACCCTGTATTTTCTCTACCTTACTCAAAAGAAAACAGACCCATAATCTATTTAGTGCATACATTTTATCAAAAAGAGAAAATACTTAAGCAATCTTCATTCTGTCAGCACCAGAGTTAGTAGCCTGGAGCTGAAATAAATGTCTGGAAACGAGCAAAATGCACACATTGTCACGGAGCACGGTCACCCACTACAAAATCCATCAAAATAAGCAACTGATTCTCTGTCACTTGATGTCTTATTCATCATTCAGAAGGTCACTCTTTAATTTAAAGCATTTTAGATCAACACAAGAATAACTCGGTGAAATGTAATGATTTCTGGATGTTCTGAGAGTTTTCTGAACAAAAATATCTGTACTAGGTACAAAACCAAAAAAAATGACACCGATGTAGATCAGGAATTACTTCCCCCACAGCTGAGGAAAGTTTGGCTTTTTTGTAGCAATCTCCCCGATACTTCCCAGCTTTTCACTGACCTTCGCTTTCAGTTCATCTTCTACAATTTTTTTTCTTTTAGCTTCTTTAAGGACGATTGTTCTAATATGACTGGCATACAACTATTTAACAAACTCAGTAAACTGTACCCGAAGCTGAGGAGTCTTTTCTGATTGTGATTTCTGCCATTCACTTGACTGTTTTGGTAGAAGATATTGCTCCTATGTAGATAGCAAGAGTGTTTCTTTCTCTACTTCCTTATTCTTTGCTACCAATAGCTTCATGACCATCTTCAAATTTACCTTTTTCTATTGAGGCCGAGTGCAAAGCCAAGCTGAACGAAGAAACACTGCAGAGTTATGAAAATACATTGTATTTTCTGAATTCAGTGCCAGCTTCCGTGTGTTTGCAATCACAGCAAACTGCTATCAAACTAAACGTTACAGGTTTTCAGATAGAGAAAGAAAAGCAATGAAGCTACTTAGGAGCACCCAAGCAAATAATAAATGCAATTGAGCAGGAACAACTCCTTGGTCCTGTCCAGTCCAGGACACAACCGCCAAGGTGGAGAAGAGAGAGATGAGGGAATATCAAACCTCTGAGGTCATCGGGAAAGAGGTGGAGCCAGAAGCGTAGTGAACGGTTCAGAGCTTCCAGGGCAATGATCACAAAAGCTGTCAGCTTGACCAGGGATAATACAATGAATCTGAAAGCAGCAAAGGTCTTTTCTGCTTATCATATGTGGAACTAACAAATGTGTGGGAAAATTTCTGGTCCTATTTTTTTCTTACCAGCTTTTATGAATAAGTCACATGTACAAAGTCCTATTGTCGTGTGACCTTCTGCTTGCTTTTGAAGGTTAAGTAATAAGTAATGAAATATGAATAATTCATAATTAATGAATAAGTAATGATCCTTTTCAGAGTGACAGGGATTGACTTGATAGCAGTATTGCAGAAAGAAAAAGCTTGCAGTGAAAACAGGATCATTCTGTTCAAAGAACGTGAAGAAAAGAGAGATGGATAAAGGCTCTACATAAAACTCTTAATGGAGAGGTGGAGGAAGCCAAGTTTATTTCTAGGAACTGTCTTAGAAGCATCTCTGTGGGAATAGGGTATTAGGTACAATTTCAACCTCCAAACTAAAAAGTAAGTTCTTAAGTATGAAGAAAGAGAAACTCTGTTCCTGTTTTCTTGGAGATCCTTCAAAAAAGGGAGCTTGCAGAGAATACATGCAGGGAGTACTGAACAGATGCAGGTCCCAGTGCACCGGCAGCGTGTAAGTCTGTGTAGGCTTAGCAATGCCTCAGGCTGGTTACACATGAATGGTACTCAACGTCACTGTTTACAGGTTTTATAATTCTGCAGTGTTTCTCTCCAAAAACACTTCAGAGATGATTGACTGCTATGTATCAATGGTGTTAGGCTAAAGAAACTGCCACTAAACAAGTATCTTCTTCAGGATCGAGGAACTAGGATGAGCATTCTTGGTCAGATAAATGAGAAAGACATTATCAACATAAAACATTTCTTTTTCCTACCCTGTTCTCTTCCCATTAATTTCTCCTACCACAAATAGTTCTCCCGTTTCCTTATCTCCTATATTATGCTCCATATTACAGGTCTGACGATGTCCATTACCCTTCTTCTTGCAATAATGACCCGAATTTTTAATTTGGTTGAAAACACATGGCATTTGCCCCTCCAGTGGACCAAGATACATTGCTTATCTCACAGACAAGCAGAATGCACTTATGTTTTGGCTAGAAGGTGCTTACATCTATTGGAAGGAATGCTCTTCTGGCCAGGCTTTGGACGAGACTCAGGACAAACCCAGTGTGGCCACTCCACTGATGAACTTTACATCACGTCAGTGGGCCAGGAAGCACTCTGCTCTTCATTGCAGGTAAGCAAAAATGGGCACAGGCATGAGTTTCATCTAGGGAAAAAAATTCAACAGTCTGCATTTCTGTGACAGGCATGAGGAAAAGCCCTTGGAGAGAACTTAAGCTTAAAATGTGCCTGATTTCCTACCTGTATTATTCCTGTCTATATGAAAGAGTTAGGATTTTGAAATACAAATTGAGGTGAGCTAGGAAAGGAACTACACTTCTGCAAACTCATGTAACTATATGCATATTTACTTATCTTACTAATGATCTTGCCCAGTATCATGAAAACATGTAGTTATGAAGATTTGTCTGAACAGCACCTCATTGAAGCTGGAGATATTTTGCTCTCCTTGAAGTTCCTCTGCTGCTGAATTAACTTTCCCTTATTTTCCCATGTGCTGAATATCACCAGGATTTCCACTGGATAGTTTGACAAGCAAGTTGCTCTGCAGTGGACTCTAGGAAAGCTAGGAAAAATCCACAGTCTCACATTTGATTTGACAGACCTAAACAACATGAACTCGTGACATATGAAAAATGACAAATAGGTCATGTAGTTAACTGCGAAACAAACTCCACTGAGTATAGTTTCAACATAACATCTGCCATGTGTAAAAAAGCTTATGTGTTGAGTTTATTTATACTTTTTTTAGAGAAAAGCACACTTAGTCCAACTTATACACACGTGATTTTAATTTTGGATTTACGGATTGCATCAATTTACCTCATTTTCTTCACATCAAACAAGGAAAATGAAATATGTATTATGCTAACATGAAACATGTTTCCCTCAAAGCACTTTTTCCTGCCCACAGTAATTAGGGTGGCAGCACCATTATTGTTTGCTGTTCCCATAGCTTCTATTTTCCTACTGAAATCCAAATTTGTTTTTGCTGTTGACTCAATTACTCTAAATAAGTTTATTTGGATGGAACTCACTCCCAAGAAATGTTCTTAAAAACAGCCACAGTAATTTTCTGAAGAAGCTAATTCAAAGCATTTTTTTAATAGATCATAATGTGGAGGCATTTTCTCACTTTTGGTTTTTTCAGTCAGTAAATTTTATGTACTTTATAATAGTGCCAGCAGAATCAAATATCACTAACTTTCCTCCAGTGACACAAATGAAAAGGTACATTTTACTATAATTGTCAAGTCTGGATTCAAAACTTTAATAGAAACAGCATTTTATCTTAGCAAAATACTAGATGTGCCTGTATGTATATATTTACATGTACATATGTGTATATACACGTATATACATTTGTATATGTGAATGCACACACCACACAGAAATTGACTAAGCCATCTATTTATACTTAATTGCTACCCCAACACCAACCAGTAGCACAACCTTGCTAAGAATCCTTTTGCGACATAAATGTACAGGCTTAGGAAGAAAAAGCAGGATCTAAAACAGGAGTAAGGGGTAAGAGAAGAGGCTCTCTTGGGATATTAAAAACTCTTCTTTATGATAAGTATAACTAAAGAGATATTAAATGTTATCTCTTTACTGCATATAAAAACACTGCATTCACTTTTTCAAAACAAATTCCGAAGCTACATCGTTAAACATGTTTATCTCAAATCACCAATTCAGAACACAATAGTATCCCCAGATTCGATATTTCATTAATCAACAATGATCAACAAAGAAATGCATTAAAGATTCAATACATGAATCTTCATAAAGTTATGTGTCCACTGCATGATAAAAGCCTAGGTTTTATTTTTTTTCATAAATTCTTATGTATAGGATTTGTCTTTTTTGGCTCCAAATCCATTTATTTTGGCAGTGTATCTTCACATAATACAGGTTAACACAAGGTCAACACTCAGAATTAACCTTTTTATTTTTCTGTACACACACAAAAAAAGAGTTTTCACATGAACTGATTGCTTTTATTAGAGACTATGAGCACCAAATAATCTCCTCTCTCTCCACCAAGAATACTGCATGCATATCTGGCATACCAGTCCATGCTGAGAGGGAAGCAGTGATGCTTTCCTCATACAAACAGCCCCGACTGCTGAGAGGAACTGGGGTGCCACACATCTATCACAGACATGTCACTACTCAGTTAGATATGATGGCCATCACCTCTCAGGGCTGTCATTAAGGTTTGCACATGTTTACTGATTTGTTTTGTCATCGTGCATATTAAGTGTTAAAATGCCATCACCTGCAGGCTCTGTGCTCTGGCACTTTCTTTTCATATCTCAGATGTAACCTCTGGTCTCATGAGTGCCTTCTGTCTCTGGGTAAAAGTGCTGCGGATGTGTCTCATCCTCTTGTCTGACAGAGCCCAAAGACACAATCCTTCTTTCAGAGATACATCAATAATTCTTACACAGTAAACATACATTAGTCTCACAAACTGTGTTTCACAAAGTGGTGCTGAGCTCACAGGTTGGGGTACATAGGAAAGCAGCAGCTCGTTTTATCAAGTAGATGTCAGCTGAAACACATGACTACAACCAAAGAAATGTGAAATAAAGGGGTTTGGAGTTGATCTCACCATTTTCTTGTTTTATTACTGCTTCACTGCAATTACGTAAGTAACAATCCACTATAAACACACAGTAAATATGGTTAATTGACATCTATTTCACTCTTCCAATACAGTGTGCTTCTGTATCTTCAGGAAGCTCCTAGATGATTAATGATTTTTTTCCCTCTCTCAGACTAACGGATCTAGGGCATTTTACTTTCTGAAGCTCTAAATGATATTACATACTGTACCATAACTGATACTATCCATAATACTCAACACAGAACAGATACATCTTTCTCAAAATGTCACATAAATTTTGGAAGATGTTCTAAAATTATTTCCGTATAGGAAGTATACTGCAGATATTGTCCTGAGCGTTTTTATTACTCTAAAGAAGGACTAAACTGTCATTTAAGCATTTCTTTTAATAATTCAGACAATATTTTCAGAGGGTGTTTGGTCTGCTTCACCTGGAATTACCTCATCAGTTTCACACAGGGTGTTTGATAAAACAAGAGATGGAATCATACATCAGTGGACAAACTTAATTCACTTAAGACACGAACAGTGAACTTCAGGCAGTAAGAGTTGAAGAGGCGGAGATAACCCACACAGAACACCCACACACTAAGCAAAAAGTATACTGTGATTAGACAAAAAAAAACATAAGGAAAACTTTCCTCACTGACTATGAGAACCAGAGAGGAGTACCTAGTACAAATTTCACCCAGTCCTCTATGGAATGTGAGTCTCACATTTTAATAGATAATGGTTTCAGGGCTGGAAGCTACTGAATTTATCTATGGGGCACTAAATTAAAGCACGTCCATCTTAAAAAATATATAGAAGAAATATTTATTGCATCAACCTAACAATTATAAAGAAAGTAAAAAGGAAGACAGAAGGAATTGAAGAACCCAAATTTCAAAAGCTTTTACATCCTTGGAGAGAGGAATTCAAGCACTGCACTAAGGGTTACAACAAGAGGGTTGTAGGCTGTGTGGGATTTTACTTCTTCCCCATCTCTTTCTCACGGCAGGAGATCAGAATCTCCCTAATAAGAGTGATATAATTAGCAACCCGTGATGTTTAGTCATTCTTCCTCTGATCTAGTGACTGTCACAAAGCTCACATTAAAAAAATAAAATCATTTTTCACCCCTATTTCAAACTCCATTATATTTCTGTGTAGTTCTAATATGTTAACTGTAGATATTACATGTAATTCTCTTCTTTTCAACTCTGCCTAGACAATGTGTTTTCATTTGAAGCTTTACAAATATTTAAAATAAGAACAAATAACAGTTAAACCTACTGAAACGTAAGGTACTTCCAATCATATTGAACTGAGGAAAACAACAAGGCAATTGCCAATAACTGAAAACCCTTTTCAGAACTCCTTTGGCCACAGAGCACTCATTTTTTTTTAAATAATTGACTGAAAGTCCTCAACATTTTTGCTGTTCTAATTTTGATGTTATTGAATTCTCTATTGAAGGCAATGGAACTGAGGCAACTGAACTGAGTTTACTCTTACTTCCACAGGAACCAAAATGGGCTCCTAGAAAAGAAGGAAGAATCCAGAACCTAATAAATAAAAGAAAAAGCTGTATTACTTTTTGGTGTGTCAGTATTTTCATACTTATAAGATCATTTTCATACTTATAAGATCATTAAAATGTCTTTATTATTAGAAATTTTACATAAAGAAACCACTGAAAACTAACTCCATTTTCATTTTAATAAATCACAAGTAAAAGAAGAATATTAATAAGTTAAGAAATCATTTTTATCTGTCTTTGCATTTCTCTGCTAAAAGCTGAAAAGCATTTTGCAAATATTAAGGATCCTTCTAAGGTGACTTTTTCTATTATTGACATATTTAGAAGACTTGAAGCAAGAAAAGTACCAGTGACTGCTGAAAGCCAGAATGAATGGTAAAAAAAGAATATTTCAAATTCTAAAGTCCTGATTACCCACCCACAGTCTTCATCACGCAATGACGCTCCTCTTTCTCTATGAAGACAAGATGATTTACTACTGCCTTCTCAATAATTGGAATATTCATAAGCAATTACAGCTGTGTTCAAAGAATGTTCTTGGACTTAAGTTCTTGAATAAAACCATTACCAAAGATTAAAAAAAACAGAAATCACATTTTCACAGAAAATAGCACATGCTCACTTTACCAGGGTGTTTCAACTCTATTCATGAAATTCATGAAGTTGTACAGCAAGTTTACTACATCTTCTGTACTTTTAGAGAACTGAAGTCTGAATACCTATGACAACTTGGATTCCAAATACAAATTAAAGTCATTGTGATCTTGTTGATGCAGAGCAACAAACCAAATTAACTACCAAATTATCTTTCCAGTTTTAAATATAAATCCTGCAATAAGTGTCAAGGAAAAACCGAAGAAAAACTTCTTCAAATTTACCAGAGGAAATGTAAACAATTCACAATACCAGAGCAACTTGAAAGTTATACCTTAGAAAACAGGCAACTTTTCAACTTCAAAAGTCATCATTTTAAAAAAGCTGTATTTTGGCAGTGACTCCTCCGGAATGGAAAAGCAAGATATTGCTTATTTTACTTTAATCTAAATGCACAGAAGCTCCAAAGGGACTTCACCAAGTTTCAAAGCAGGCACCTGTAAATCTAGAATTGAAAATTAAAATAAAAATAAATATAGTAAACAAGCTGTCACTGCCATAGTCTCTCTTCTCAGTGCAAACCAGGCTGCTCTGTATTGGCGCAGCAAATCCATGCAGCATCCTGCACTAATACAGAGCTTGGATTTCACTTTGCTGCACTGAGTGCTTTATCTCAGGCAAAGAAGGAAATAGCAGGGCAGCTGTATGCCAATTCCACACTCCAGTCCTGGAGCTGTTAAGTGAACACCCAGGTCAAATGCATCCTGACAATGTCTGGGTGAAAACAGGAAAGCAGGCCAGTGCTTCTGCAGCCACCTGCCAGCATGGCTCTTCCAAGCAGTCCAGCTGCTCTGCAGCAAAGGGAAGCAGGAGCTGTCAATGAACGGTTGCTTTCTATACCTGGAGACTGCAGCCTTTATTGAATAAATGTGCTTTAAAGTTCCACCCACACGAACCTGGCTCTAAAGCAAACCTGGAAGACTTTGTGCCAGTGATCTTCAGGCTGAAAGGATTTAGTTTAAAACCCAGTTGCACGCACTCAGCCTGGAAGCAGCCACAAGACACAAGACACCTCCCTCCTTGCCAGACGACTGGGCAATGCAGTACCCTCACAGCATTCCCTAAAATATGCTGGTGACACCCAGTGAAGTGTGGACATTGAGGTCTCCCAGGGACAGAGCCAGGAGGGATGTGAGCAGCACTGCTTCTGGCAAGCCTGAAAGCAGCCACTCGTCGGGATGCACAATTCGGAAAAGACTGATGCTGAGACCCAGGAGCAGGGCAAGTTCACTGAAAAGTGAAACAAAGGGTGACACTCCAGCTTCAAAAAGTAAGTGGCAAAACCCATCACGGATATCTCTAAAGTCTCCTTACTTTAAGAAAACAAGAGATCTGTTGCTTAAAAGCAAGTTAAATTGAGCTAAACTTTTGTACTACCAAAATAGTGAACTTTTTGTGTCCATGGGTAGGCACATACTGATAAACTTTACCATGAAATAAATACCACTAACTTTGCAGAAGATAACAGGAAATTACGAGACAGCTATACGTACACACAGATTCTTAAATTTGCATGGATTCTTCCAAAGAAGTTGATGGTGCCTTTTCTCTAACGAGTAAAAATGATGCAGTGTTTAAAACTAACTTTAATGACTTCTAAGTGGTAGAACCTGATAAAAAAGGACTAGTAGTAGGATGTCTCTCCAGGCGTGTTTATTCTCTGGCAGTTTTAAGAAAAATCAGATTTCCTATGTGGATTTATTTCAGATGTTTACAATAACCTGACTTATGGAAAGTATTTCAGATGGGAAATAGAACTTACTGGTAACTGCTTAATGAAGACACAGAATTCCCGCTTTCAAGTGTTCAAATGTAATATGGGCTTATTTCTCACTAGAATTTGCTCTTAATAATGAAGTGGATAATGACAGCCACCAAAAGCCATGAAATCCAAATTCCAACTTAAGTTCAATATACTTTCCAGGTGAATACACTGTATTTCACCTAGAACCACATTTTAAAAATCCACAGGTAAACACAGTTTAGATGTTTTGAAAAAAAATCATTGTGATTTATTTCTGGCAAAGAATATAATGGTTTTTTTTGATCTATGTGACTTGTGTTTCCCCCTGCAAGCACTGTGTATCCATCATTCTACACATTCTGGAGCATGGTGTGTTGGAGTAAAGCATCTGCTGTACAAGAATCCCTAAGCTGGACTGCTGTGCTTTGCAGCCTGACCTTGGGAGTTAGATGCTTATCAAGTTCTTGCTGGTGGATGGGAGCATGGTTCATAACACTGGAGGATAATCTCTGCGGACTCAACTTTTGCAATAAAGCAAGACTGGCTCTGGCTGTCAGTTGTGAGAAAAGTGACAAATATAGACCCTTCCTCAAATTTCATCATGATGGTGAAGCCATTGGAAGGGGAAAGTACTTGATGCATTATGAGACATTATATTTTATTAAACTTCACTGCATTTCAGTTTTAGGTATTTATGATCCTAAGTTTTTCCTTTAGAGCTGGCTGAGAATGAATAAACATAACCACCATAAACTGGAAGGGTGTAGAGACAAATTCTTTCTATTTGAACAGAAATATGTAAAGCCCACCTTTAAACTTTTGGCTTGTAAAGTTACTGTCTTAGAAAACAAATAATCAAATGCAATCAAATAGAGAGATGTTCTAGATTTGGCTGTAACTTGTTGCTATAAAAGAAGTAGTGGAGCAATAAATGTAACAGAAAGGAAAATGCCAAATTCTTCAGCCCAGGAGAAGATCTGAACTGAACCAAAACTTTCTACGGGGCTACTAAAGAATCCAGCTGATAACTTTCATCACATTTCAAGGTTTCATTTCCACAGTTTAAATTGCTAAAATCACCTTTGAAATCAATGGAAACAGTCTGAAGTCTTTGGCAGGACTCACAACATGTACATTGTTAACCTCCAATTTCTCCATCAGCAGCAGAATCTATTTGCTGAAGAACTGGTCCAATACGTAGTTAAGTTACAGTTAAGTACAATATATGCACAGAAAGGTATGTAAGAGGATATCCAAGGTAAAGCAGAGATACAAAGAAGACAACATGTAATAACTATAACTGCATAAGGTGATGAGTACTTTTGCAGCATTGTTCCTCCTATTTGTTCAATGCATTTGTTCTTCCTATTTGTTCAATGCATTTGTTCTTCATTGCCTCGTATTTAAGGAGTATGTAAAGTGACTCTTAGCCCCAGGGAGTTCAGTTTTGGGGAAATGACACACACATGTAACCCTGAGAAAAGATAATGAAGAATGAATCTCAACAGATTGAAAATTCAAATGCAGTTTAATTGAAAAAGTTGAAAACCAGAGGAAAACATTTTTTTCCAATTATTTCAGCTTCTGCTATAAACAAAGATGAATGTTTCTTGAGTTTTAGCCATTAATAATGTTGCTGTAAAGCTCAAGTATGCAAAACAAAATTAAATAAACAGGACTGACTCATCATTACCCTCCAGTTGTTTCGCAGTGCTCTGGTGAAGCAGTAAATGCAGAAAAAACATGTTGTTAGACTAACTTTACGGCTGTTCTGCATCACAAAAGTGGCACAGAGGAACTTATCACAGACATGTAGCACAAAACAATTTGAAAAACCTCTTCCTTATTCTTCCCATCTCTGTCCTCTCTTGCTTTCCCTAGCAGTTGCACAAGACTAAGATAACTAGTTGCCCTCCTGCTCCTTTGATCCCTTCTGTACTTAAAGCCACATACAATTACTTTCAGGTTGCTACTCACCCCTGAAGCTGCTCCTCGACGCAAAGCTGGTGAGCCTTGAAGACAGTCACTAGCCCTGACTCCTGTCCTGCAACTGCGCCTGGCTGCAGCCCAGCACAGAGACAGGGCAGGACTGGGATCACTGAATATAAGCTGTACAAACAGATGAACAATTCTAACGATGTGTTACTAAGAGCTGTAACTAAAACAGCAGGGTAAAAAAAAAAAAAAAAAACCAACAAAACAAACCAAAAAAAAAACCCAACACAAAACACAAAACCAAAAGGCAAAACCTCTGGAAAACAAATGGGCCTATGATGCATACCTGCAATTTGTAAGACACTGCTCAGCAAAGCACTTACACTGCCATCGCTGAAGTTGAGATTTCTGAAGTACTTTAGGACACTTCACTTTTGGATGAAAACTCTTACGAACAGTGACAATGTCTAGGTGGTGAGAAAGGGGCATCCACTTCTGCACTAAGCACCCAAGAGGTGAGGAAAGCAGAACATGCAGCAAAGGTGGCAGGGACATAGCAAAGGTGCTAAATGCACTTTAGGCCTGCTTTGTGTGAGAGAAACTGATCCACAGCTCCTCAGTTGCAGGGATGCAGTTTCCCATGCTATACATGTGTCTGGCTGATTGCCAGCCCGTGTCTGAGGTGGGAGGTGAAAGCGAACCTCCTCACCCATTTATTTTCTTTAGAACAGTGAAAGAACTTATCACCTTGTCCAGGCCAGGAGGTAACACGGTGACCTCCCCAGCTGCAGCTCTGCACTTTCACCAGCTCACACCTTTTACACTCGCAGCCTCGCTGTGGCTTTCTACCTCGGCACTGCTGTGCATGGCTATATCTACAGTGGAAGCACAAAGCCCACATTTCCTTACACTAGAATGATTTTTTTTTCCAAATTAGAAACAATTTAATCCATGTTACCAGCTGAATTAAAAAATCATATTTTCCTGATACACAGAGAAAAGAAAAAAATACTTAGTATATCCTTTATCCCCTTTATTTAAAAAAAAAAAAAAACCAGCAGGAAAGTTCCATTCTTATGAAAGTTCAGGGGAGATTAAAAGCTATGGAAAAGTATGTAGTTAAACAAAGTCTACCTACAACTGTAGCAGGAATAATACACAGCAAGATTTAGATGCAAATATGATCCTCTACAACCTCATATGAGTTCAAATTCACTGGCATACAGACAAGGAAGAAGACATCTACAATGATCTCTCAGTGAATGATTTTCAAAACCACGTTGGATATATTTACCAACTAACACTTCGGAGATGACAACCCCTATCAATATTAGATTTACTACCTAATATTTGACTACAACTCTCCAATGCTTTACACCTACAGGATAAATTACAGGCTCGAGAATGAAAAATGAAGACAGGTACAGGAATGTACATAAAGAGGCTGATACTGACAAATTTTGAACAGTCTAGTTCTCACTTACATCACCAAAGCTTCCATTACATGTGCTTGATGCTCCTGGGAATTTGTCTGAGTGTTCCCAGTCCCAGGTTTTACCAACTCAGGCAAGATTTTCATTAGATTCAATTATAGTTTAATATTGGTATTCCTAAGGTACACCCTAAGACACTGATTCTCTGTTCAGTCGCTGGCAGCATTTTCTGCTACACTGGTAGATAAATCTACAGCATTTAGAAATCCAAAAAGAATTTATACGGTTTTCAAGCAAATTATGCACACACATTGAATCATCCCCTCCTGATGTCTTTTCATTGGCTATGATCACAGTCCTTTGAAATGAGACAAAATCACAACTGTGCATACATAATTAACTTTAATTAGCAAGCACCTACAAATCAATTATTAGATTGTCACCTAATTAGCTGGAATAGTAAGCTGTAAGCAGCTGAGAGAAATTTCAGAGAGGGATGAGAATACAAACAGTGCCAAGCACGCATGAATTCGGAGCCAAATTCAGCACCACTAAAGAAGAACTGAGATGAAGCTTAGGAAGCTCTGACTTGTCTTCCCGTTCAAGTAATGAGAACACTAAATAATTTCTGTAAAACTACAGAAGTCCTCACTCTGAGCACAAGAACCAGCAAACAGAGCTGTACATAGATGTTATGTTACAGCACTATGCTGCTCCACAGCACACAAGATGAGGAGTTAGGTGATTTTATTTTCTATGTATTTTAAAAATGTTACATCATCTGAAAGATTCTTTTAGCCATATTCTACCAGGCTACAGAGACAGGAACACGTTTTGCCATCCTGACCTCTTTTTCTTTCCCCTATTACATCTCCTTTCTAAATCTTGGCTCCGACATAGAAATATCAAGAGGATTTGGTGGGCAGAGCAGCCAGGCCATGCACCAAATTGCAGTTTCTTTTGTTGAAATGGATGGGATCCTTGCAAGAATTCCTATGACCACAAGTTTGGCTGTAATATCACAATTCATAGGCAACATGATAAAGAGGTTCTGAGCCACTTCATTGTGACCACAGTTTTTTAATAATCAAGAATGCACATCATAAATCACTCCAGTCTGGGATGAAAAAATTTGATTAGAATTTGCATTTCCTGATGAGGTTATTGCATGAGCATATGCATCATATGCTACCCAGGGTGGAGTGTAGGTGCTGGTTTCAGAGCAGGGTAGTTGGATGCAAGTACCATTCAGGTGATTTGGTCCTGACAGCAAGTACCCTGCTCAATTTCTGGAGGGATAAAACCCCGGAAGATCACCCCTTGGTGGATTGAGCAGAAAAGGAATGGAACTTACATTTTGTTTTTGAAATAGTTTACTCCAGTAAACAACTAATCAAGAGAAAAAAACCCAACCAAACCACTGAACCACCGAATACATTTCCTTTCCTTTCCTTTTGCCTTCCTCAAATGAAATACCTTACAGAAGGATCTTTATTAATCTTTTTTTCCAATACTGCTATTTAAAATATTAAGTGTTTCTTTATAACAAATGGAAAAGCACTACTCATGTAAGTGGGAGTTCTAAAAATTCCAGTGTGTGGTTGCTCTTTATATGAAAAATCATTTATTCTTTTCATACGCAGTGCATAGAACAATTCCCCTAAGTATTAGTGCTTCTGACTTGATATGAATTTGGCTTTCTTCCACTCTCCTCAGTTTTTCTCATCTAACAAAATTGTATCAGCACAAATGGCATTATGCAATGTACCTTATAATGCTCCTAATGTAAAAGCCTGTCTTAGTCTGCCTTCACCAGAGATTTCTGTCTATGCTTTAACAAAGCTGAATGAAAGAAAAATTTGGAGTATTTGAAAATCCTTATAAAGAGCTTAATATGGCATATCTTCATAACAGGGAAAAGTGAAAATACATTTTTAAAAAGTGAGTACTTAAGAATGCTTTGCCTAAAGTACAAGTTTTATACAAGACCCAAAGCCTGCCAGCCATTGTTATGAAGACCATCAGGCAGTGAAGACAGCCATGGAAATGGTTGGATTAGTGAGCCAGCAATCTCAGCACCACTTAGGCTTTCTCCTTGCTGAATTGTACATCAAACCTGGCTTTCAGGTAGAAGAAAACATTTTATTCTACATCTTATTCTTTCAGCAGGCTATTCAAAAAGAACAAGAGCTAAATGCTATAATCACGTCAGACTGAGATACAAGGATCACTGTGAAAATTACCGAAGTATTCACAATATGATCTGCATTTCCTATGCTACAGAGAAGATAAAAAACTAGGATCTGTAAAAGGAAGCGTTCTCAGTCTTGTGGTAGAAACTAGTGCCCTTTTTTCCAAGAGAGGCTATCACCAGAACAGTAATCATTTATGCAAACTGTACGCTAAGTTTTGAAACCCATTCTTGACACAAATATCTGGCAAGGCATATGATAAGAAGATCTTTAATGTAAAAGCCAGTTCATTAACTGAGCACCTTAGTTTTTAATTGTAAAGGATTGCTATGTGAATTTCCTGGATGATTCAATGTCTATTTAAGAGCATATGTTTATGCTGAAGGAGTTTTCTACAAGTTGATTTTGCTTATGAAATGATGCTTCTTACAGAGGACATTATTTTTTTTTCATAGTATAAGAATGATTCATAATCACATTTTTGCCTTGATCAGAATTTATTATTTTTCTTGATGTATCTCGCTCCAGACTGGTAGGTCAGCCAGCCAGAATATCTGTCATGTTAGAAAAAAATACCCTCCTGTTGTATTCAAAATACAAACTGTTTATTAAAAGAATGCAAGACTAAGAAAAAATTAAAGCAGGTGGAGAAAAGACTTTTTGCTAAAACAAGCAGCTGAAATCCCTTTCAGGCTTATCAGCTTGAATTGAGGATTATCTACTCCTCGTGGAACACTAAATATGATAAAGGAAAACATACTGCCTGTTTCAGCATTCGCAGTAAGAGAAAATGCTTCCCTTCGAGCTGAAATAAAGGCACCAAGAACATACTGAGCACTGTTGCTGCTAAGTACTTTGCACACACAAAACCCCTTGATACAGGGAATAAACAGCTCTTCCACATTAAATTATTACATTCCCAGTACTGTAACAGATTTCAAGAAGAACCTGTCACAAATTTCCTTCTGGATTTAAGAACAGTGCAATGACAATAGCATGTTATCTACACAAAACTAATGTGATGCCACGACTGGCCCACACAGCTGCTCCTTCAAAGCCTTCACAAACTGAGAATGAAAACAGAGTTTATCCCCTAATTCCGCATAACAGTTATTATATTTTTAATATGCAGAAAGCATTTCCCTCTTACCTTTGACAGGCATGTGCTGCAAGGATGCTCCAAGATATTTTTCAGGATGCTGGTGATAGCAGAATCCCTGACTTACTGCCATGGCTCAATACTAAAAATGTCAGACGAAGTAGTCAGAATTACCCAGTGGCTTGATAAAAATCAGCTTACTTCAGATCTAATCTAGAGACTGTGTACTGATAGGTGTGTTTTAGAGGAATGGCAAATATGACAGGACCAAAAGGACAACTGAGGAACAAACGATGAACTTAGATCGCTATGCCTATTAACTTGAGCAGTATAGGAAATGCAATGTTACTGTTCCTGAGTTTTGTAAATGAGTACTGTGAAATTTATCATATCCAAAGTTCTCCTTTGAGCAATTCTGCATAATATTTATGTAAATACAATTACAATTATTTTGAAAGGATTCGCATAACTTCCAAAACTGTCTCTCAGGAAAGGAATCTCCCAAATGAGCTTTAGGTTCTCAATATGAAAACAAAATTCTATTTACTCTTTGCTGTTTTACAACCTCTTAAATTTACTACAATAATGAAAACACCATCCATGAAAATAGAATTCCAAGAAACGCCTCCATAATATAGCCTGTGGATCACCGAAAAACACAACATCCCTAATGAGTGAACACTGAGATTTTTCAGGAGAGTGACTAATCCAGAAAAATCTCAAGAAAATTTTACATGTATAGAAGTACCTGTATTATCAAGCAAAGCAGTCGGCCCTACTTTCTGTACCTTCCTGCAAAGTCATGAGGCTTCTGCTCCTGGATGTAGCCATGCCTGCTTTGACCTTTTGGACAGTTTCCCTTTTTGAGCTGCAGCATTTTGCATCTGCTATTTCATTTGGAAAAGGTTTGCATTTTAGGATCCATTAATACTGCTCTAGTAAAAAAGAAAAAAGATAGCTAATATTACTTTCATATCCTGTTGCTGCAATCAGGAACAGTGGGACAATTGTTACTTTTTGTATTATATAAGTTAGCAAAAAGTAACCGCAAGACAAAAACGTGTTTTTTTTTTTTTAAAGAAGTTATGATGAGCAGTATTTCACAAAAATAAAATTAAGCTTTTGGATCTACAACCATAGGATTTTAGTGTCAACACTTCTGGAAATATTACACAAACAAAAATAAACACTTTGCCATCATCTCATGAGAAATAAAGTTTAGCAAAAAAATAACACATTGCGATACAGCTAAATGATTTGTCATGTTTGCATAAATTGAGAGGAAGTGAATTCTTATTGTAAGTGTTAAGGTGCAGCAGTAAAATAAACATTATCCTGGCATTGGTGTAGAGGCACAAGTGATTCTATATCTGTTCTTTATTACCATTTGTAGCACTGCTAACATCAGTGATTAGGGATAAATAGATACACTTGCCTTTATTTAAGAAGTAATCCCTCTGCTAAGTATGGAGAATAAATTCAGAACACAGCAAATATCACAATAAAGTGTTTCATTAAGTAGGCTCTTTCTGGAACAGCTGGAAGGTCATGAAAGATTGAATTTCTTTCTGTCATCCTGAACACAACTAAAAATCCAAACAGCACAAACTATCTCAATTCTCAGTCACATAAGAATGTGGGTAGTACTGTATACAACCGTGAGTTTGTGGTAAAAAGACAATCTTCATCACTTCCTTGGCAGAGACACAAAATGAAGGAATATCCTTCTACGGTCTCTGCTGAGGAATCCGGCCAATATTCAGTCTTCACTATTTTGTATTAGTAATCTTATAGCAGTAGTTCTGCAGACACTTACTAACCAATACAAAAATGTTGATGAAATCCTGTTTTGGCACTAAGTCTTCTTTTAAACTGAAAGTGAACACAACCTAAATTTTGCCACATATTTTCTATATATGAGTCAGGCTCCAAATCCAATCCAAGAGACTAAAGAATTACATGTATTCCCAGAAATATACTCTGAACCTCGTGACACAGACATGTGCAGTGTAGGTATCACCACTTTTATTCTATATTCAGATATAAACTGATGTTTGTCTCTCAGTCCCGTGCAACGATAAAACAATGGTTCTTGTGAAAGCCCAGATCAGTGCTCAGCCCAGAGCTTCATTCATTCATTCAAGTCCAGTAGCCAGAATTTATCAGGAACAAAGGATGCTTCATTCTTTCTGGAGTGTGAAAAGAAACGGTGGCACACGAGTTTATTGCTGTGATGTGTGGTATGCCCTGCACAAGAGATATCTACATCTTTAGAAGAAAGACAAGAGACAAAGGATGTCACATCACTTTGAATCTTGGAAATAGGGAAGCAGAAGTGGAACTTCTCTTAGGTGGCAGATTGGTTGGTCTGTCAGCTTTCTGCGGCTTCAGAATATAAATTTCTAGTGTGGCTGCACAGCAGCTACAATTCATTTACATCAAAGATACCGTGAGCCTGTGCTTCCTCAAGTCACTAACCTCTGTCACTGTACCAGCACTGACACCTGTGAACCAGAGGAGTGAACTGGAAATTAACCCCTATTTGTAGGATTACACTGTCCTTACTTGAATGTAAAATGATTCCCAGCCTGCTTGATGATGGCATTAAACATAATGTAAGCCTTAAAGAGTTGACCTTCAGTTGTATTTCAGGGAAAAAACAGGGCCACATGCTCACACAGAAGAGTTGAATGCAGAGGGACTACGAAAGCAGTGCCCTCCTGAAGAAGAAATGGGACATGTTCCTAAAGTTGAAAGAGTAGGACAAATCTACCATGAGGAAAGCAGCTCAAGTTCCCAACCTGACACCTCAACCATCAGTTTTTCATGGAAGATTTTAGGGCAGTTTAAGAAGTAGCCCTTGCCCATTATGCTCATTTTACAGCCTGTAGTTCATAAAATAAGCTGCCAGTCATGAAAACACTGTGAGCAACTAAAAGTCACTTAAATTAAAGAAATAACTACTTAAACATACATTAAAAATGTAAATTTAGATACAAGCTCAAAGAAAAGGGAAGCTTCAGATTTTATAACCCAGTTTAGGGAATACAAGAAGGTAGAAAAGTAAATACCAACAGGACAGCTGTATTCAAATTAATTCCTCCTGCAGAAAGGTTCAAGAAGGGTCTTCAAGAAACATAAATGTGGAAGAGGAGAGCGACTGCACTTTCAGGAGGGTACCTAGAGTAGAAGTAGCCCAAAATATGGAGCAGTTTAATTGAAGCAAAGGTTGCTGCAGGCCCCCACCCACCAGGCCTGAGGCAATTAATATTGAGCCTGGTCAGTTCCTTGCAGCCTCCTGTGGTCTCACACGTGGTGGGTGCAAGAGCAGGGACACAGCACAGGACCAAACTGGGGCGGGGGCAGAGGTCCTGCTGAGACTGCTCCTTCCAGGAGAGCTGCCACGGCAGAGCAGCTCTGGGGTGGGGATGCCCTCACCACATCCACGTGCTATCTATGGCAGGTAAGAAGGAGCCTTTGATTTTCTACAGACAATGCCATTTTTGGTGAAACTCGCTGAGAGCAGTCTCAATCTAACCTGAGAGGTGGGAGGTACATTTTTCCTGAAGAAGGAAGTATTTCTCATAAATAGCGTGCAGGACAAAATCCTTGCAACTTAGAGCAAACCTAGGTTGCTCAGAAAAAAAGAAGCATTTCCAACCAAGCTATAAACGTAAACAACTGAAAAGGTCAACTCCCAGCATATAAAGAAATATCTCTCAGGTGTGAGCTAAAGCCCTGCTGCCACAGGCAGGCAGATGGAGGCAGCATTCATTCCTGCAATGCTCCCTGGGAATTTGACAGGCTAAAGTATCATCAATCTTAAAAGTCTGTAGAAACGAGAGACTTCTTTCGGGAAGCCAAATAAGTGAAATATGGACCATTTCCTAAACAAAACTTCCATCCTATTTACTGAGATTTCAAGTGAGGTTTAGATATAATTTATTGAAAGAATTCAAACTCATTTATTGTGAAGCCTTAGCCACAGGATTTTAGTCTACATCTTTCAGCCCTGTCACTCTCTTCTCTCATTTGTTATGCTGCTGTCACTCCCACTCCTCTTCCTTCTCTGGATCAACACTGTTGTAGAGGGATAATCAGGTCATTTGAAAAGACCTTAATTTTTACTGAGAGCTGACAAAACCCCTTCAAGTGTATCAAAAAAGGAGAAAACATTGATATTTGAAAATGAAAAGCTTTCATAAAGAAAAAAAAGTCCTCAAGGAAAAATAAAACCTTTAAATTATTCTCCTGAAAACCTCAGAGGATAAAATCCTTTAATCCATTTATATTTTGGCATCAGTTTGCAGTTATTAAAACCACACTTGACTGAAGGTTTTTTTCATAACACTGAATACAAAGACACTACACAGAATCCAATAACTTTGCTCAATTATGTGCTACTTAGCTCAAAACGATGCCCTAAAAGGGAAAGGAAAACCCAAACCCACAACTCCCCTGAAAAAGCACATAAAACTGCCCCTGAAAAAACAGCCCTCCAAGACATGTAGGGAGAAATGTGAGAGTAGCACAAAGCCCTTTCTTTGGCTTTCTCTGACACCTTTCTCTGGGGTCAGGATTTCAGAGGAGATACCAAAACAGATGCAGAATAAAACAGATGATACAAACTGCAGATCTTTGAGTTTACATGAAAATATTCAAGTTATCCAGGAGGGATGGGAGCCCCTTGCTCTCTGAAGGCCACGATGCTTTAGATCTGCAAGCACTGCTGAGCACTGGTGCTTTAGGCAATGCAGGGCTCTGCTGTCAGCACTGCTGGGGAAAACCCAACCCTGGTGCTTCATCCCTGCATTGGGACAATCCTTAGGAGCAGGAAGAATGTGTTCTCTTCAAGCAAAACATTTTCCTCAAATTTATATTGAAAAGATAGTTTTCTCCTCCAACTACAGTGCGTGCCAAAGGCTGCTGACTGACTACAGCAGAAAACTCAGGGGGGAAGATGATGTTTCCTTTTATCATGTTTCCCTTTATTCTGCATGAAAGATGTGCTACATATCCCACCTCCCTCCTCAGCATTTTCTGGTGGTTCTTTTAGGAAGAGTCTCACACACTGTGATGGTTTTTTTAGGTGCCATTTCCTATATACTGAGAAGGTGCTAGGTTTACATTTTAAGCTTTTGTAAAAAAGTATAGAACCCAAAAAATGCAGTTTTTCAATGGTCCTGCAGTGAAGAGCTGGTTAAGTCTTGACATGTCTAGGGCTTATGGTCTTGCCAAAAGATTGTAACAGAGCCTGAATTAAAAGTCAAAAGCAACTATTTCATACAATTTTAACTTTGAAGCAGGAAATATTTTGTATACATATATTGGAAATAATAAAAAATGCAACATTATTTGATTCTTATGGCCTTTAAAGTTATTCAACGATTACAAAATAGTTGGTCAGACAATAATTTGGTCCTGATAAATTACATCTTTTCCACCACTGTGATTGATCAAAATACGCAATTAACTATGAATGATCCATAAATAAGTTACCATCAAAAACATGTGTTTGAAAATATATATATATATGGATCCAGATCAGTTCAGCTGTAACTGAAAAAGCACCAATAGATACAGTTTTGGGGTTTTTAAGATTAATTGTAGCATCTGGAACACATTAAATATAATTTGATAAATCCTGAGATCAGGGAATTTTTAAAATGTCTTATTACAGACAATATATAATTTCATGAGTTAAGTTTGGGCTTTCTTTTTGTCCATATAAAGCAATACATGTTCAGTTTCAGTGAAATAAGCTTTCATTATAATCATAAGTATTACTTGAGAAACCTACCATAGATTAGTACCTTTATTGCATGTACTCACTTAATCGTGTCCTGAATTTTCTAGGCAGAGGGAAAGATGAATTTTCCACACTAGGTAAGATGAATTATTATAAAAAATAGAAAATTTGGGATTGTTGATTATTATGTTAATTCCTCGCCCTTTGTGCTTTAAGGACTCTTCCCCCCACCAAAAAAAAAAAAAAAGAAAAGTAGTAACAACATAAAATTAATGACCATAAACAAGAGTAGTAAGAGGTAATACTAATTGTAAGCTCTGCACTGATTAAGAAAACAGTGGTTATTACAACTAAGGAAGACCTACTGTAACTGGCTCATGGAACATCCTATAAAGTAGTTTCAACATGTTTTCTATGACATGCAAAATCTAGGAAAATATAACTTTGTGTCTTGAAACACTTTCTGATGGTGAGTTCTGCAGGCACATCATACAGTGTTGTAAAGTCTACTTTCTTTTTAATATTTCTATGTTTTTAATTGAGAGCAGATTATTTTGAATGGTATCTAAGGGACAGAAGCATGCTGGATTCCTGCACAAGTGTGGATCCAGCAAAATAATGATGTACAAGCTCCATCCTGCAGGAGTGTGTTTTGAACACTGTGCTCATGCCCAGTGCCTTGCTGACTCTCACTACTGACACCCGAGTCTGCTTGGTGGTGTTTCTTATCCCAGAGTTGCTTGCTGCCTCCTGATTCCTGATGTTTTCTAGTTCAAAATAAAATAATGCAATAACTTAGATGTGTTTATATAATATCAGCACATAGTAAGTCCTAACAAACAAAATCAAACAACCAAAAATAAAAAATGTGCGCTCCAAAAGCAATATTTAGGCTAAGCTTACCCTTCATCAAAGTTCAGCAAAACTATAGTTTAGTTTTTGGTTTTTTTAAGTTTAAAAATGTTGTAATTTTATATTAATATATCTGGGGTATTGAATTTTTAATTTGTAATTTGAGATGGGAGAGCAGGAAAGATCAGTAGAAAGCTTATTTTACACATCAGTTTTGTTTTGAGATCACAGTTTTTTCCCTTATTTGCACCCAGGGAGAAATATACAAGTGTTTTATTCCCACTTAATGAGAGTAAAAGGGGTAACGTTCCTCTGAAACGGAATTTGCAAAGGAACAGGTTATTTGGTATCAACAGCTGTTGTATCAACAGAGGCAGAAGTTAGGCTGTCTTGGTCACACATATGAAAAATATGGCTCTGGAGCTAAGTGTCTTTGAGAATTCTTAAAAAATCTCCCAAAATCTCAATGAACAAAAACAAAAGGCCAAATAAATCAACTACAGATCCTCTTCTAATTTGAAAAGGGTCATGCAGGAACTCTCCCTTGTGCTGAGGCTAAGTTCAGCACATATTTTATTCCTAAATTCTGCTTATATTGTATCAGGATTATGAGGGGAACTTAGAGAGAATTTGCCCATGTGACTGTTGTAACGAACTGCATTCATCACAAAAGCAGAGCTGCTTCCAAAGGGCACTAAGTGATGATGTAAAGTTGCAACTTGTGCACACCAGCCAGGTACCAAACTGCAGGACTCATGAGGCAGATAGAAAAGCAACCAGCATGCACATATAGACCAAAAATCAGGCAAATAAATATCTCTAGAAGTGCGTAAGACCACAGAGCAACTTCCTGCTGCAACACAATTCTGAATTGTGTCAGTGGGCAAAGTGTTTCTGCCATTGCTGCTTCGTTGATTAGCTGGAAAAATCTAGCCACTGAAACTTGAAAACTCCAGAAGAGCCATCTTTTATTCAGTCTGAGCTTCCTGATGAAACAACTCAGACAGACTTTCTGTACAGACAACATAGCTCACCTTCTGTAGTTCAAGGTTGAAGACCCTAATTAAAAACGTATTCTGGCTGTGCTCAGAATGTAGACGTATAATATGAAAAAGAAACATCAGGTTTTAGCACATTCCCTGGTCTTGGCTTTTCAGTGCCGAAGACATCCTAAGAGAAGTCTGCAAATATTCTCATGGATTGAGGCACTGCAGAGTAATCGGCATAATTCAAAATCAAATGTGGCCAATGTTAGTATGGTTTGCAGAGCACACTGCTTTAAATTCAAAGGAATCCAGTGTACTACCATACAAAAGACTCTTAAGGGATGTTTATTCATCTTGCACCAAACTTTAAGCATAGCTATAAAGTTTGATATTAAGGAAGATATGCAGAAGTATTTTATTATCATTTCCAGTTCTAACGTCTAAGCTGTCTAATTCCATTTGGTCAAAAATCCATTGGCGAGATGGTGAGTGCACAAGCCGCAGAAAATCAATGCGAAGACCATTGCTGATGGTCCATTTCACGTTCCCTGTTCAACTAAAACTCTGGAAGCTTTAATAGTTCCATAGGCATAGAGACTTTAGTATGATGATCCGAAGGTTAACGACGTCTGCAGCAACATGAAGCCCAAGGTCAGTTAACACATTGACTGCACAGCCTGTCTGAGAAGTTTGGTAGATACGGATGAAGGCTGCTGACTTGAACTGAACTCTCTAATTATCCCAGATCCAGCAATTCTAAGCGAGCCGTGAGGTGTTTATATGAGGCACATTATCTTCAGTAATTACACTGTAGCTATAGCTATCAGTTTATCACAGTCTGGTAGATAAATACTCCATGGCCTATTTTGAAAACAGACCAATATACATTTTGCAGGACTTTTCATGATGTCACTGTATTCTTTTCACCTTGCTAACTGAAAGCTAAGAAGGAAAACCTGGTAATTAAAATTTTAAATTGATCTTCGAGATGAAATATACATAAGACAAAATATCTCTAAACTTCTAGTGTTGTATAGCAGTTTCCTTTTATCAGATCTTAATTTGCAGATTTTTTTAAAATATCTTTTGCATTTAATATGTTGGCTGTTAATGTTGTGGACTTGGCAATATGTTAATGGTTGTTAATGGTTGGACTTCATGATCTTAAAAACCTTTTACAACCTAAAAAATTCTATGATCCTATATAATTATTTTATCAATGCTCTGATTCTCCTTACCTTAAGGACCAATGGTGTAGACCAAGAAGTTTAGCAAAATGGAACCAACTAATCTCTAAACAATGATGAGACCTAAGGGTTTCCTGCAAGGCTGCTGTTTGGTTTCAGCAAACTGTCTTCTTCACACCTTTTGTATGTGGTACTTTAATACTACTGCTGTAGACACAGATGCATGCTGAAGATTTTTCTGCAATATAAAGTGCAGAAAGCAATAAAGGACATATTTGTGAGCTGGAAAACTGAGAAATGTTGATGATATGGGCAAAATTTGATTGTTTGTTACTTTTTAGCCTAGATAAGAGACCGGAATTTTTATCTGACTAAAATTTTTCTTCTTTTGCTCTTCGCTAGGCTGACAGTTGTTATCCCTTTGAAAATATTTATCTCTGAGAAAGCACCACAGTCCAATATTACAAGTCTAGAGATATTCTTTTAAAAGAAAAACCTTACCAGCTTCAGTTACTTCATAGTCCTTATTATGATGTCTCTAAAAGTCAGGAACAGCTGTAGCTTATTTTTTTTTTAGGTGAATGGTCTCGTCAATAAACAAGTTGCACTCATTCCTACAATTCTTTCAGTTTATTTACTGAACAATGCTGATTATAATCATCAAAAAATAATAGCTACTATTTACTGAGAGGGGCAGCCACTTGTTTTCAGTGCTGCCACCAAGGCTCTCACAATTGCTTTCATTCCTCCAAGGAGCTTCATATGAAGAGCACCATAGGGAATTATTGATTACATGAAGTCTGCTAGGAAACGAGGCTAAAACCAATACTAAGTACCAGAGACTCAAAGAAGGCCTTGGAAATGCAAACTGGCTTTAGGCACTTTGTAGATCTGCAGTTCCAGTAAGTGCTGCCCCTCACTCTTCTCCTTCCAGATTTTACAACGCTGCAGAACTTGAGTGGCACAAGGGGAGAATTACTTTTCCCTCAATGAAAGATATGCCAAAAAAGTATTCAGAGACAGAACTGCAGCAAAATTATAACAGCAGCCAGTTTGGCCTATTTCTTTACACATAGAAATTCACAGTTTACTCTTCTTAAATGTTACACATCATTGTAACTTTTACTTATTTTATGGATTTTAAGAAAAAAAAATAAACCCCACAAAATTCATAACCATTTCTTTCTCTAAATTATTAGTAATAATTCAACAGCAAATCGAACCTTACTGCACAGAACTGAACAGTCACCTGCATGAAAGAACTATTCAACAGGAACACAAAATATGCTGTGCTGCTTCAGACTACCAGGCATCAAATTGAGCCTTTTTTACTCTGACAAAAAACCCCCTAGATATCTGCAAACTATGCTATTCCAGTTTGCAGCAAGGTGCCATTTAGTTTCCTCCATGGCTTAAGATCTTAAAGATCTTAAAACATCTTTTGAGTTTCACATACAAGATACAATTACTCCAAAAATCTCACAATAGATATAACCAAACTAATTTTGCTTTCATCTCAAATCTCATACAGAAGCTCAGAAACCAAGATTTGTCTTGGAATTTGGCATATACAATAAATCTGCTCCTGCTACCAACAGATACCTACGCTGTCCCATATTATTTCTTTCCATTCTTTCCTACTGATGGCTATTGCCATTCAAATTTGAAAACGTCATTCACTAACAAATTACAATAAGAGCAGTGGAACACAAGCATAAGGACAACTTAAATAGTGACTGGCAGTAAACCAAAGAGATAGTCCAAGAAATCAAAAGGATATGGAAGAGAAGTGAATTTTATTTTTTTTTTTCCCTGATAGCATTCATCATTGCCATTTTAAATCAAAGACTTATTTATACTTGCCTGTTTATACTAACTGTCCCAGCTGCTCAACACATGGAGACCTAGCTCCCACTAAAGTTTTCCTCACTGCATATATTTGATAATAGACCCTCAAAGGTATTAAAGCAGCAAATTCCTGAAGAGGTCGGTGACAGAAAGGATAACCCAAGGCAATCACGTTCACGTGGGCCGAGAAGAAATGTAAATGCTCACTGCTAAAAGAGAAAAAGTGGATGGGACAGCAGGAACTGGGTTTGAGGAGAAAACCAACTCTCTGTGAGGATTATTTTTTTTTCTGGCGTAAAATGTGTATCAAACCTAGAATTTATGACTGAGTTTTCTTAATCTCTGCAAAATCAGGAAGAGATTACATTGTCCAGAGTATGAGTTAAAAGATGCTTTCAGCACCTGCTTATGCTACATAGGGAGAAATCAACCTTCTTCCAAACTCCTCCAAAGTCAGTCCATTTTTGGATCAGTCCTTGGCTCAGCTACTTAGATTCTGTGCTGGCATAATGTATTAATCAGGAAAAAAAATGTCCCAGTCATGGATCAGAAGGTCTACAAACATCATTTAAATGTTATTGAAACCAGATTTAAATCATGCAGGAAATTAATCTGGAAAGAAAAGTATGTGTGATAGGCTAATCTAAATACTGGTGTAACTAGTTTAAACTGTGGTTAAATAGATATATGCTCTTTTTGAAACTTTCTTCTTGTTCCTGGAATAGTTCTGCATGCATACAAAGATAGAGAATCTGACTTTTCAAATAGCTCTATACATATTAAAAAGAAAAAAGTCTGCAAGAAAGAGTCAGAGGCACATGTCTTCACAGTCACGTGGATTAGAACATTAGGAAAACAACGTTTAGAGTAGTACAGATATCTCAACCCAATGACAAAAAAAAAAAAAAACAAAATGTCTTCCAGATTTTGCTGAAACCCATCTGCTATTTTTACTTCTTTTTTGACCCTATCTCACATAGAGAATACAAGTTAGGATAGGTTACTGTGTGTAAGGTTTTAAAAAAAATAAAGCTGGGTCCTAACTTAGGAATAAGAGAGCAATGACTGTTTTAACTATATTTCTCTGTGGCTGACAGACCTGAAAAGATGGAAAATAAGGCTGAAAACATGGGCCATGCCAGGATATCAAGATTCCTTACAGTAGTACACAAATACAGGGTCTCATTTGAGAGGGTTTTGATTTGTAGTGAGCACATGATAATTCATTTAGCATCTCTACATTAATGTGATTAAAAAAAAAAAGTAGGAACAGAAATAGAAAAGTTAAGAAATGCTAAAATGCTAAAACTTTGAAACGCAGACGGTGCTTTTCTCTAGACTAACAGGAAGAGCTGTGCTTTAAATGGGCATAACAATACAGTTTTAAAACTATCTTCTGCCCATATCTGAAATTTTTTTGAGAAACTGAAGGGCATGGTCTTAAAACTTTGCCAATTGGGAGGATTTGCCACATTACAGAGGCGCAATAACTTTGGTCAAAGAGGAAAGTCTGAAAACGTCTCACACAGAAAGGCACTACTTAGATACTGTTTCATTCTCAAGGGATGTGAAGCCAGAATTAGCATTTTTCTGTTTTAAAAGGTGACCTTGCTCCAACAGAAACAGTACGGATAGAACTGATATATATGGAAAATATCCCTTGTTTAATTCCTTGTTTTTACAAATATTATGCATCTTCTTCATCTCATCAAAGGTTAAAAGACGGGCTCCTAATGGCTGACTTAGTGGCAACACCATTTATAGTATATCAGATTTTTCCTAGACACATAAGAAATCTTGAGTAGGGTGGAGGATTCTGATCCCTGTCCATGTGTGAAAATCAAGCAATTTTCTCCTTCATTCAAAGTTTGTCCCTCCTGAATGCTTTTGAGCAGCAAATGACCTCAAGTGAGAGTTATCTATTTGCTCACCATTTTCCTGAAGCTCTTCCAAAGCTTCCACTGTGACAAATTTACTTGTCCCTGTTCAGACTGACTAGGATGTGACAGAGAGGGTGGCAGAAGCTTTGTTTTTGAAGGAAAGCAATTTACTGGAGAAACATCACGCAAAATAAAAGCAGGACTTCACTGTTACATGGCATGCAATTGCGACTAGGATACTGATTTATATTTTCATCTGCACAACAAAAATGTCACAAACGCTAATGGTAGTATCACTTAATGGGCAAGTCCCTAAACATGATTACATTTTGGTATTGTTCAGGCTGATCCATCTGGGAGTAATATTTCAAGTTGTCCTCTAGGGACTTGGGCTTTTTACAAACATGTGACTTTGTTGGCAAAATAGAAATTTCTATGGAGATACTGATTACATGGAAAGTAGAGTAAATTTTCCTAGAAATTAGCCAGAACATGAGGAATGAATTCCCACAGAAACAAAGGACAAGCATAGTCTTGCCTCAGCAGTTTTTATTGTTCCTTATCAGTGTGAATACTTCACATAACACCTTCCACAATGGAACACAATGCTATGTGTGTTTCTTTGCATATTTGATAACTAATCAATCTGCATCCAAAAGATATTACAGTTTTGCTGTGGGGAGGACAGCATTAAAAGAAATGGAAAACAGCATTTAGCAAACAATCAATATGTCCAATATAAAATAGAAAGTCGTTTGTGTTTCCAAACCCTATTGCTTACTAGATAAGAGAGTGTATTTTGGTCCAAATTTTAAAAAGTTTCTAAACAGCCCCTGATTAAGACGTTTGAGTTACGTTCTACTGTTTTACAGTTTCAGTCTTTGTTACAAGAATTAGTTTATTTAAAAAAAAAAAAAAATCATACATTTAGAATGACCAATCCTGACTAGACATTGGGAAGGACTCTGAGTACAGTATTGTTACTGCAGATTTTTTCTAGTGGCCTTTGAAGACCGTTACACTAGAATCCACTTTTCAACTATTAAAATGGAATCACGAAATCATAGTGACATTAAGCAGCTGTACTTCTGTGCAATTTTTGTGCTACAGCAACCTTACCCCTTGTATTACATGTCAGCTTGCTCTAAGCACACATCCAGCATGTTGATTTTGTAGAATTCTTTTCCTTGCAGTACTGATCTATGTTAATTCTTTAACCTCCTCTAAGATCGTACTGAAGCTTAGACCGCATCCACTCCAGCCCACTTGTTACAGCCCCCTGTGGAAGGCTAAGAATAACAGCAGATACAGGCGTCTGCACCTGGGAGTAAATAAGAGAGTGCTGTGCTCGCCGTCAGACAACGGTGTTCTCACATCCTTGCTACCAAGATCCCATCTGAGGTGGCAGCCTCCAACAGTCTATCCATGCTTCCTATCTAGCTACTATCAGAAGTTGCAGATTAAAGTCTCCTGTGCTGTTTTGAGATTAACAGCATTATATAAATGTTCTGCTTCCTTGGTCTAGTACATTTGTGAGAGACACGTATAAGCCCATTCAGCTGGATGTTTTTCCAAGAGATGTGTTTGCAAATATTGATTGGGCTTGGGTTTATTCTGATGACAAATAGATACGGTGGACTATCCTGACCACCCCACTCTTCATACTTTTGCACAGAGGTGAGAAATGAAGTAATGCACAGTTTTTCCCAGTGCAATAGTGTTGCTGCTGCTTCTAAGCTCCGTGTAAATGGGGCAGAAAGATCCTGGGTTCATGTCCCTCTCACTGGCACAAAGCTCAGAAATCATGCGCTTCTCCTCTCTGACCCAATCCTCACTTACAGCTGAGTTTAATATTCTGGGTCAGGAAACTGTCAAAAATATATTGTTTCACTCAAAAAAAAAAAAAATTCTTGTTGAAAATTTAACATCCCTTAGACACTTTCAGAATGAAAAAATTAATAGAATTTTAAAACAAACAAAAAAAAAACCTGATGAAAAAACATTTGATAGATCTCTGATTATCTTCAATTTTTAAAAGTCAGTTTTTGATGATGAAAATTAAAAATTAAAGTACGTGCTATTACATTGAACCATACATTTCAAGAAAAAAGATGTTTTCATTCATGTTAGGTTTACATGATACTATTGCTAAAACTTTGAATACAAAGACTAGCCTTTTAAAACTATTAAGTTAATAATAGAGCAAGAACAGTCACCTGCTTTTCTGTATTTCCATTATCATATGCTTATTCAAGCCCCATAAAAATGGAAAAACAGAATTCCACAGATTTTAAACTTTTAGTTATGAGAGCAAACGTAAAAAAAAACCCAAGCACATGTATATAAAAATAGATAAAGAAAGGAATCCCTTTTGATTAATCTTCAGGGAACTTTCTACGTCTGACATATAAGAAATATATTTCCCTACATTTTGAGATCTTTATATCACAAACTGAACTAGAAAATCAAAGATGTATTATTTATTTATGAAAAAAAGTGTCCTAAATTAAAAAGGACTGAGAAAGAAGAAACCAACCAAGTATAGTTTGTGTTTTTCTCAAATACCTGATTCTTGATCCTCTAGTTCCCTACACTGGAAGCTCCTCACTACCTCATGGAGATACATTCAGTTTGTACACAATTCTTTAAAGCAATGACTTGGAGGGATTTTAGCCAGAGAAAGTAGCTTTGGAATCTAATCACTAAGGCAGAAAAATCTGGACTCCCTGGAAGCAGAGGCTCAGATTCTGGCTGGCTCATCTCATCCTTTCATCTTTCAAAGGTAGATTAAATTCCATGTAGCTTAGCATAGAGGGGTCCTCCACAGGACTTTAAAAAGATGAAGTCCTATCTCCTCTAAGTGTTGTTAAATATAACATCTTTTCTCTTTTTTTCCCCCCTTAGAAATAAATCCTAGCAACATGAAATCATTTTTCTAAATACATTTCTCTTTCACAGATGGCTCCCTACCATCTTGTCTTAGAATTCTGCAGCTTTATTTCCTTGATTATTTTAGTATAACAGACCCTCTTCTATAGAATTGTTCTATTCCATGGGCAGCACTAGCAGAATCAGGGTCCAAAGGAATACAAGCATTTCTTCCCACTTCAAGATGTGTTCTTTTAATTTCTTTAATTTGCAAAAAGCTAATCAAACACACTGAAAACACTGAAATAAAATTTAAAACCATCTTTAAAAAGAGGAAGAAACCTCAGTAAACATCCCAGTAACTACTGACCATCTCCTACAAATCCCTAAGTGTACTGAGAATCAGTCTGAGGAAATTAATGACAGTGGCTACTACAGTTTGAGCTGAAATTTTTAGAGCTAAAACTGTTGATACATATTACAAGCATCAGTGATTGTACATGTGTGCACTGGGGACCTAATTTAAGCATTTAATGACAACTAATGCATTACACAACCTTATATATTTTGGTAGATACTTGGTACAGTTTGTCCCAAAGGCTTCTTCAGCAATTACAAAGAACTCAGAAATTGCTAATAGAACCTGTGATAATGCAAAATATCTTGGCAAGAGAGAAAGTGGGATCTGTGGATTCCTAGTCCTTAGGTTTTTGATTTTTTTCCCAATTAAATAAAAAGAGTTATAAGAAAATGAATTTTTATGTATTTTAGATCCTTCTTAATCCTGACTAGGGTTTAGGCACATAATCCAAATAGTCCCCAAAAGAAAGACGCCTAAAGAAAATGGACAATAATGACTGGACGACCGTGGCTGCTCTTTGGAGAAAAAGGAATCCTAGGAGGGGATGTATGGGAGGAAAGTAGAACTGCAGTTCACCAGAGGCACTGGCATGCACAAGTAAGACCACAAACTTGAGACTCTGTATCCTCTCCCCAGGAAGCCGTAGGGAATACTTTGGTATACAATGTAACATGTTTTCTGTTGAGAGAGAAATATAACAATATAGTATATCACAGCCAGTCTTGGTGTCCCCACATGAAAAAAAAGAAGACTGACATGAAACATCTGTTGTTTCTTTCCTCAGAGTCCTTTCAGTACACCTCACTCTTATTAACCATGCAATGTCTGCTAATATTTCAGAAGGGAAGAAGATACACTTTTAAAATTATTCAGACCAGCACAGCCTGAAGATATGGCTCAATATTTTTGAAAACACACATTATTACAAATGTCGCTGACAAATTTTGTGTCAAAATGTTGCTTCTCAAGCTTTGTTTTACAAATTGTTCAAGCTGGTAAATGCCAGCCAATGAGCAGCCCAGTATGTGTTTGTCAGCCCTCTTGAGCCTATCGCTGTTCAAATCCCATCAGGGCTGCAAGAACCTTAGATTAAGTGATAGAGCATTGCACCTTAAAATGCTCTTAGTGCACCTTAAAATTAGGAACGAGGCTGAGAAGTTTTGTCTTGCAAGCTGTGTTGCCTGCAGCTCTGCCACCCAGAAATTGCATAGGGAATGGCCCACAATTACACGTAAGACTCTGAGATCCTGGTCATCAGAAGAACGATGCAGAAGTCACAGAGCAGTGGAAAAATCACAGAACCACAGTAGNAATCCCATCAGGGCTGCAAGAACCTTAGATTAAGTGATAGAGCATTGCACCTTAAAATGCTCTTAGTGCACCTTAAAATTAGGAACGAGGCTGAGAAGTTTTGTCTTGCAAGCTGTGTTGCCTGCAGCTCTGCCACCTAGAAATTGCATATTTGCAATTGCATTGTGGGAATGGCCCACAATTACATGTAAGACTTTGGGATCTTGGTCATCAGAAGAACGATGCAGAAGTCACAGAGCAGTGGAAAAATCACAGAACCACAGTAGTGTTAGGGTTGGAAGGGACCTCTGGAGATCATCTAGTCCGATGCCACTACCATGTCAGTGTCATCCAGAGGAGGTTGCACAGGAATGCATCNTGTGTTGCCTGCAGCTCTGCCACCTAGAAATTGCATATTTGCAATTGCATTGTGGGAATGGCCCACAATTACATGTAAGACTTTGGGATCTTGGTCATCAGAAGAACGATGCAGAAGTCACAGAGCAGTGGAAAAATCACAGAACCACAGTAGTGTTAGGGTTGGAAGGGACCTCTGGAGATCATCTAGTCCGATGCCACTACCATGTCAGTGTCATCCAGAGGAGGTTGCACAGGAATGCATCCAGGTTGGTTTTGAATGTCTCCAGACAGGGAGACTCCATGACTTCCTCCACTGGACTGGGAGGTCCAGTGCTCTGTCGCCCTCAGCGTAAAGAAGCTCTAACTATGAGGCAAATGCTAAGAAGCGAGCACAAAGAAGAACTGAAACAAATCTTGAAAATGCTTTGGCAGACTGCCATTTACAAACAGAACCAGAGTGCATTTGGGTTACCAAGTCTGAGTTCTTGTCACCTTGCTGCAGAAAGCCCTGCTCTCCATTGAACAAGTTCTCTATTGATCTTTCCCAAGTGCTGCAAACCTTTGTTGTGGGCATATTCTGGGCCACTGTATGACCATGCAGATTTGTTGTGCTGTTCTTGAAAATACTTTTCACTTCACTTTAGGTGAATCAAATAAGATAAGCATCAAAGCAACAACAAAAATTATTTTAATTAATTAAATTAATCATTTAATTGATTAATTTTAAGAAAGGTTTCAAATTGAAGAATTGTCGCGAATCAACAATTTTACACCTAGAACACAACCATTCCTAAGTTCTGCTCCTTAGTGTCAGTCTTCATACAGTCAACCTGTTAATATAAATTAATATAAGGTATGGAATATCCACAACTAAAAAAAAATGTACAGACACACTATTAATTTCTTCTTTTCTGTCAATCACTAGGGTAAGTTTTACAAAACTCTCCAACAAAGCAGTTACAGTGAATGTGAGTTTAAGTCTTCTCTCACGCACAGTACCAGTGCATGTCTGTGCACCTGCTTAATTTGTTCTCAAACGATGAACTTCAGTCATAGCCACCTATTCAAAATCCTCACTAAACAGATAGTTTAAAACATTTTGAACATAGAGGAATCTTTTTTGTTTGGTTGTTTTTTTTCCCTCTGCAAACAATTATATTAAGTTAGGATTAAATAAATCAATACAGGGACGGATGTTGAGAGTCACTATACCTTAGGGTATGATCATTTCTACAAGAGGATCCCAAAGAAATTCAGGCATTTTTTCAGAAGATATGCACTTATGCAGAAAGCATAAGCTTTGTAATTCCCCCAGCACCAGGCAAATCAGCAGTAACCACCTTGCTAGAGCCAACTGTGAACCTCGCTAGCTTTCATGCACAAGTGATGTACTGTGCCCAAGAATGGAGTATAAATCTCAGTTTTATAACAATGTTTACAATGGAAAAAAGCTTGAAAAATACCAGGGAAACAGTACAAATGCAGGTTCTTTGTCTGGACCATTTCCTTTCTTCCTGCATTCTGTGCTTCAAAGCAACATTGATTACTAACTGCAGCTGCACTGACACCTCCAATACCATATCTGCTAATATTTATATTTATCTAGCAGCCACCAACACATCACACACAATGCATTCCCCACAAAACTCATAGGATAAATAAGAAAACAATAGAGAGATGGCTAGCATCTATGTAAATGTAGTATGTTTTGCATTATATCTTTACATGTTTAGGTAACTTAATGCATCATGAAGTATATCTGACTTTAATACCGCAGTGTTTCATTTTCAATTGCTCACCACACTGTTCAAAATAATAATAATAAAAAAAAAAAAGAGTATGATTTGAGGGGATATTTCAAGCCAGTGCTATAAAATCATGAGAGGCAATATGAAAGGCACAAATATGAGATGAGAGCAGTCATTCAGAACAATGTAACTAGAAAAACAGGCCAGGCAAGGTGTTGTCATATGTACAGAAGACTGAAAATATTTTGTTATGAAACTTTTGGACATTTTGGAATTTAAATATTTTCCTTTCCACATTAATTGTCCATTTGAAAGCTGACTTTACTTTAAATTACATTGAAACAACAGATTCAATGGACTTATAACCTTTTTTCGCCTATGACTTGTGTTCTGAATAAAACATGTCCATCTACTGCCTTGCTGTCATTCAGAGAAAGGCCAGGTGGCTGGGTGGCAGTGCATACGAAGACAGAGTGCATGATTAAGTGCACAACTAGTCAAGTGGACAAATTTGCAAATTACAAACAAATCCTCACTTTAAAGTTCCTCATTAAAGGAATTCCAGTTACCTCACTGCTTTGGCTATGCGCCTCTATGACAACAATATAAATATTTCAGTGAAATCCTAAGGTTATATCACTGTGATAACGACTGTAAGTTCCTCCCTAAGTCCTTGCACATGAAGGTTTACAAGGAGAACTTGACTGTCACCTTGTGCACCATGAGCCTGGAGAGGAGCAGGCAATGCAAGGGGAACACAGCTGCAATGAGAGCTGGAAAAAGGGACAAATTGACTGCTGCCCTCCCATGCCATGTCTCCAGTGTTTGCTATCAACCTGAATTTATCCAAGGACTTTTGTTTCTTTGTTATAATCAAGCAATCAGCCCTTAGAGTAGGGCCTGAATCATCTTAGTCTGTTGAGTTTATTGGAGATTCAAACATATATATGCCTACAGAAATAGGAACTTCCACTGCACAAAAGTTTCCGGTTTTTAATGAGGAACTACCTTTTTATTCAGCCTTCCACAAACCATCCCAACCAGAGAGCTAAACTAAATATGTGGTAATATATGCATCTTAAATGCATCTTAAACTTAGTAAAATAATAAAAAATATACATTTATTAATAATAAAATTATTGTCCAATAACTTTAAAGTTGGTCAAAAGGGATAGGAGACAAGAAAGAAAAAAATATAATTATGGTGAAGTTTTATTGCCTAATGAATTTTTTTTTAAAATATCTTTCATAGAATCATGGAATAATGTGTTGGAAGGGACCTTTAAAAGTCATGTAATCCAACATACCCTGGAATCAGCACACACATCTTTCAATTGATCAGGTTGCTGAGAGTCAATCTGATCTTACTACTTCTACATGGGATGGGGCATGCACATCTTCTCTGGGCAATGTGTTTCACTGTTTCACTACCCTCACTGTNTTCCTTATATCTAGTCTGAATCTACCCACTTTCAGTTTAAAATCATTAACCCTTTTCCTGTCACAAGGCCCTGATAGAAAGTCTATCCCCATCTTTCTTGTAGGTCCCTTATAAGTAATGAAAGGCTGCAATAATGTCTCCCTGGAGTTTTCTCCAGGCTGAACAAACCCAACTCTCTCAGCCTTTCCACACAGAAAAGGTGCTCAAGCCCTCTGATTATTTTCAGGTTCATGTCTTCCTTGTACTGAGCTCTGCAGAGCCAGACACACCACTCCAGGTGGGGTCTCACCAGAGTGGAGAAGAGCAAAATCCCCTCTCTCACCCTGCTGGCCACGCTGCTTTGGATGCATCCCAGGATACAGATGGCTCTCTGGGATGCGAGAGTACATTGCTGGGCCACATCCACCTTTTCATCCACCAGTATGCCCAATTTTGGAGAAAGTTAAAAACAATACAGAAAAACTCCTACTTGCCACAGTACAGTAAGTTTGGTGTTTCATTAGAGTTCATTGACTCTATTGTTTAACCACCTGGCAACCATTTACAGTAGGAACAAAAGCTAGTTTTGAAATGCAAACAAATAATATTGGAGGGAAGAAACCCTGTAAAGCAGAAAGGAAAAAGAAATATTTCCTTAGTATATACAATGAAACTGTAATCTTACTTAAATGTTAATGAAAAAGCTTAGAAATTTTGCTGAAGAATTTTTTTCTTTAGACTTTTGTGACTAAGTCTCTTTACTTTTTTTCACAAAACTTTTAGGTTTTGCATCAATAGAAAGCATGTCTAAGCTTTGGTATTTTGTACTACTTTTTTTCCTCAAGGTTTACCTAGTCTACTTGAAACTCTCAGGTCAACAAAGTTTTTATTCAATCCAGCACATTAGTTTCAATTACTAATTCTTTTTGAAAGCACTTAAAAAAACCCCAAAATAACAAACATTTTATAAATCAGGGGAAAAAAAATGTGCATGGCCTCTTTCTTTTTATATATTTCAATAGTGTTAATAACCAGCTGCGAACATTTATTTTCCCATGTAAAAATAGTTTTAATAACCTGAAATTAAGTTATATGAACCAAAAAGCACATTTTAGACTTAGATAATGATTAATTTGAAGTTAATGGCTGTTTTAAAGTTGACTCTAAAGTGGAAATAAATGTTGTATATAGGATTGGCCTGCTTTTATTATACAACCTGTTTCAGCTCCTGTAAGCTTATATGTGCTTAGACTATCTCTACAGAAACCCACATTGCAAAGCTGTCAATATTAGAGGAGCTTGGCAGTACAGATTTCCTGCCTTCCTTGCTCTTAAGAATGACAGCTTGATTTAGTTCAGCCTGTAAAGTCTCGTCACAGGGTGAAAAAGGAAGGTAGAATAAATTGCTCTTACAACTAGATAGTTCACTAAGATTTGCCAGTAGTTTCCTAGTCATCCTCTCCTAGAAGACATATTATCTTCATATCCTATCAGGCTTCCTTGCCTCCAAGTTATTTTTGTAGAGTAGGGAGACTAATGGATTCTGTTGATCGTGTTGCGGTCCCTGCTCAACAGTTAGCCCTGCAAGCACCCTGGAAAGAGCAAGCAGCACAGTTTGGATAAGCAGACTCTAAAATATTCCTACAGAAGAAAGCTTCACCCCCTCCATTGTTTCGATACAAAACTTCAGGCTGAGCTGAGAGACTCAGTTCCAGTAGGCGTTTGATAAAGCTGAACATGCGTGACACAGCAATGGTAATCTTCTGTCACGGTCTGAAGCTCAGAGCGTTGGTCACCCATAATAAAGCACTGAGAAATGAAGAAAGGCAGGCAAATAAAACTATAGTGATCTACTGAACACAAGGGCTTGGAACACAAGGTGGGAAAGAATTACTCCTGTTGCAGTGACAATACTTTTAATTATATATATTCGATGAAAAATAAACTATTAGAGAGAGAATAAAATACTTCCAATTAATGGAAGTAATGTAATGTTCAAACTTAAATGAAGTATTTTTCTCTTGAGGGTTTTGCTGTACTATTTTATTTAGCTTAATGTAATTTAAATTATAAACAGAATGGTTTTGTAAGCCCCCAGAGAAATGTACTTTATTTATAATGTGTTTCTTTTGAAGTGGTTATGGAAATCATGCTCTTCCTGAAGTCTGTATTTCACATACCACCTACAGCTACAAGCTAGTCAGTCCTCACAACCTAAATATGATCTGACTGGTGAAGTGCATGACAAGAAAACCTGAGATTTTTTTAAAATGCCAGACGTAATAAAAATTTGTAATTCTGCAAACTAATAGTCTTCCTTTCAAAAAAAGTTATTGAAAAATCTTTGTTGATAAAATTTATGTTTTTTCGGAGGGAATGGAACTCAGCCATAATCAGCTTGAGTTTTTAGAGCACATAATGCAAGAATAATTGTTTATACTATACCCTAGAGAGAGTTTCAGCTTGGAAAATTTAAATTTTGTATACTTGAATTTAAATACGTAAATATTTCCATCTTTCATTTAAATCAAAAATCCTTAAAAAATTAATTCTAGTATAAAGAGTTGACTTTCTTTCAGGAGGCAAATTACAGTTGCCTAGTTTGTGTCACCTTTTTTCCTCCAAGTAATTAAAGTTATCTATTTACACATAAACAAGCAGATATGAATGAATAAACGGAACCCCAGTCTATGTGCTCTCCTCACCATCAATAGCTACTGCATCGGGTCAGTTAAATAACTAGAGACAAAGAGGAAATTGTTTCTAGAAAATTAATTTTGGCCATTAATCATCTTTATAAAGCATAATAGTACCTCACCCTCATGGATGGACCATTAGCTTAACACGCCAGCCACAGACACACGACAGTCTAAGCTGCAATGCTTCTCCTGAAATAACCAAGTCACTTCAAAGGGAATAGGCACTTAAGCACTGTAAGATTTGGCTGACTCTGCAACTGCTTACAGCATGATCTGATGACAGCCACAGTCACAGATTACACGTACCTTGAAATGACCCTTCCTTTCATCAAACCTACTTTTCTGCTCTAACCTACTACCGAAGTCGATAAAGAAATAAATACATAAATAGAGAAATAAATTAAAATACAAGTTTTCATTAGTCTTGGATTAAGACCTTGAATCATTTTTCAAGGGATAATATATAGGAGCAAATGTTTCTTTGTAGCTACTCTATAAAACAAACATCAGTGCTCTGGTGTTAAATTTCTGATTGAGTTGGTAGATTTTATCAATATCACAAAGCTTCAGGTAGATATTTGAATCCATTAAAATATTTACCATCAAATTTATGACTATATGAACAAATATGAATTAATTTTTACAAATTGGGTTTTTTAGAATAATCTTTCTCCATATACTACCATACAAACCTTTTAAGAAAAGACATTACTTCTGGCCCTTCTTAGATCAGAAATTATCCAGTTCATCCTTGAAAGTGAAACCAATTGTGTTAGAAATTGCACTTGGTTTTAGAGATCCAAGATGTACCACAACCTTTGCAAACATCTATGCTTTGCTAAAAGCTACACAAGCACAAGTATTACTTGCATTACATGACAAATGCACATCATGGTGACCATGATCCTTGCATTTGAGGCAAGATTTTAAGATTCTGGCAGCCCAGTCTAGCTAATGTACCTGTGCTAAGCAAGATAATGCTGTTACTCTTGATGAATGTAACATGTTCAGAACAACTGACAAATTCTGTTTAGCGCTCTGCACATTTTTGTGTAATAAAGAACATTATTTTATTACATCTTAATAGATATAATCCCTTAATAGGTAGCATGACAGTGTAGTGTAAATCTAAAGCAAACCATTAGATTCATTTGCATGAATGGATTTGTTGTCGTTAATTTATTATCAAGGAAAAAACCCAAACAACAGATATTAATCTCTGGCTTTTCTGAAAATGGATTCTATGGCTTGGTGCTTTAACCCTTCATTTTTTGCTTATTGTTTCCACATAGTCACATCAGAGTCGAAGTGAAAAACACTGCATGTCTGTACAGGAAGAGAGATGTGGACAGTAACAAAATGTACAGAAGCTAACTAAATGAATTTAGATATTTTCTTTATTACTTTCCTTTCAGACTAAAACTGAGCAAAGTTCCAGTTTCTTTCAGGTATCCTGAAATTCGACATCAATTATAAAATTTTCTGCAGTGGAATAGTTGTGCCACTGACAAAAAAGACACTCTCCCATTCTCCTCAGACTCAATATCCTCTCCAGCATAATAAATGTCTTTTGGGATTGCTTTCCTACCAATCAGTTACAACAGGGAAAGACTTTGGATACTTGCAGCAGAAAATATGAATCTCTTCTCCATTCTGGAGATAGCAACCCATTTATGAATTATGATAACTTAATTTTAACCACGAAACCAGAAAAAAATATGTTTCCAGTATTTATTAATAGAAATACTGCCATCTTAGTAAAATAAAAGAAAATAAAATAAGAATCCCAAACCACAACCTTTCACTTTTTGCAAAATACCTGAAAAACATCAAATTAAAGCTGGAATATGGTCAACACAACATGAAAGGCAGCTGTGTATGTACCAGCATGCAATATACCTTGTCATAATTTCAGGATACCGAAGCAGGGATAAGCATTGTTACAGGATTCATCTGAGGCGCCTGTTGTTAAAACTGAAGCCATAAAAAATTCAGCCAGTACACTCTGAAAATGCTTTACAGAGATGACTTACTTAGAAACCTTCTCCAGACAGACCGGAGTGACTGAAATCTCAAGATGCTCCAGAAACAATCACAATGAACTGTCAGTATCACAATCCCAAAAGAGAATGTGAAGAGAGCTGTTTGTTATGTGAGCAGAGACCGTGCCAGCACGTGTAAATCTAAACCACTGCTACATACTCAAGTTTACAGTTCATTTCCACAAAATTAGGAATGCAAACCAAGGTTTTACAGTGTAAGGAATGTAAAAGAAACACCAATTATAATGTAGACATAAACACTGCAGCTTACCAATTCATGTGAATTACTTTAAGTGCCACTGCAACTGAGACATAAAACAGAATAGCATACAAGGGAGAAAGCAGTCAAGAGACAATAAATGCTGGCAATTTAATCAGAACAATTTAGTCCTTTGCCTAGGTCTGCTAGCTCAGAGGGAGGTGACTTACTGAAACTAAATGCAGCAAGCATATCAAAACAAAAAGGAAAAATACACTTTTCAAGAAATTGAATCTAACTTGTTGGATTCACACCTCTTCTATAGCAAAACTGAATTATTCTGCAAGGAAATCCTGGTGATAGAATATTGACTACATTTTATATTTTGTCTGAAACTCATAGAAAACTTGATTTGCACAGAAGCTCAAGATGATCAACAGAAATAACCTGAAGGCATCTTTCTTCTAATTATTAATACCATGATACTCCTCTATACTTCTTGAGACAATCACTGAGATTCATGCATGTAAACCTGTTCAGCCTAGCTCTTACCTGGCTAGTTCTTATTCTGCTATCTGTGTGGCTGTAATAACAAGAAGCTCAGGGTTTACTAGCTACTTCAGAGCTTATTCAATTTCTCTGCTGGGTTTTGTGCCTAAGCTGAAATTTTCACCACTGTAGCTGCTACTACAGTTAGCTCAGGCAAGCCCACAGGAATGGTGGGAATCACACTGTTGCCAGCACCCGCAAGTACTTAAAATAGATGTGACAAGAAGACCAAGCACATTACGACACATGATAGTCTACATTTGTGCTTCTGCTGACAATAAAACTCATCACAAAATTACAGGGTCTTAATGATACTGTAGTCCATAAATTTCAAAATACCCTGACTCCTCAAAGTGAGCACTGTTGCCAAAAATCAGCTGTTTCCCAGTATGTTGAACACTTTCAAATATACAGTGTGGATACATCTAGGGCTTTTTGAATTTTACCTACATGGTCCAGTGAGGATCATCAGAGCAGCTAGTTGGATCAGACACTGTAATTCTGTGAACTCCTCTTTTGGAAACAAAACTGGTACTGTGTCAGCATGTAGGCTGTGAACAAAGCAAAAGATGGAACAATTATTAAAACAGATTATAGAAACATGGGGAAAGCACAGACATATAAGCCAAAAGGACTCATTTGGAGCAAGACAAGAGAAAGCTTTTAATACTTTTTATTGCCAAATAATACTGGTTTTCCTTTTTTTTTTTTTTTCAATCTGAGAGACTTAGTTGGAAATAGAACAACTCATACATGAATTTATCACACAGAGATCTGGAGCAGTGGTAATAACATGGTACTGACAAGCCTTTGGGCTGCTCACACCTATGTCCAAAGGGCTATGTAGGATCCCAGTATTTTCAGATGATTTTTTTTTAAACCTGGTGACCAGACTGGAGTGAAGATAACAGTTTCTCCAATATAGTACAAACATTCACAGGATCACAGAATACAAAGATGGACCTTTCCTGGCAAAATCCCAGTCTTCCCAAGGCAGCCCAGCAAACTGTTCAGCCGAATCTTAAAAGCGTTCAGTGTTGGGGGATCCAGCATTTCCTGAGAAGATTATTATTATAAGTCTGCAGCTGCATCAGCAAGCAAACTTGTGTAGCTTATGTCTGGAAATGGGCACCTCCAGCAGAGAGGGATAGGGGATGCTGAGCCCATTCAGACCAAGGAGCAGGTTGCCACAAAGGTAGAATTAAGAACTGGGGTCTCCTTTTCTTCCCCAAATGATGCAGTCTTTCAAGCTAACCAGTTTAGAAAGTTGGTTGGGAATATTATTTTTCTTGTAAAAAATGTAACAGAAGCAGCAAAAATATTAATAATTAAAACCTAAACAAAACACTTTCCTCTGCAGAAGTTGTAAATTTCTGAATTCAGAGGTGTAGGAGAAAGACTGACAAGTGACAACCATGTTCCATTTCATTACATATAATTAGGGCCAAGTAGAACCATGCGCCATTATTATCCTATTTATTGCATGCCATTGCAGCCTAAGGCTTCCAGATCCCTTTGAATAACTTAAACACAAAAGAGTGAATCTAATCAAGATGTTTCACAGGTTTTCTTAGTGTCTCAGCTTTTACCAGAACTCCAAGGGATTTTACTCCCAGGTGTTATAGAAAGGAGACAACGGACCAGAGAGGGAACACATTCGCTATGCTGAATGTCCAGTTTTCTGAGGAAAAAAAAAAAAAACAACACAACACCAAAACCTGACAGCAACAACAAGGCTGAGGTTACCAACAAAGCTGAGACTATATTCCAGTTTATTTTCAGAAGGGACAAAAACACACATTTACTACCCATGTACATCGCTGCATGCCAGCGGAGCACTTGTAACACAGCTCTGATATGGCTTTAAACATGAAGGTCTATCTCTCCTCTGGTAAAGCTGCCTTGCTGTGAGGACAAAAAAAAAAAAAAATCAGAAAAAAAGGCAGTTTCTATTTCCAATGGACTTTAAAGGGCAGAAAATATTTTGATTATTAAGCTTCAGACATAAAAAAGTCTGCAAGCTGGAAGAAGCATCTCTGCCTTGTACTTCTTTCAGTGGATCTCATTAGAAAAAGGTTAGGATCATTCTGGACCAAGACAATATCAAAGATGACATTGCATCTGCAATGTTTGTACACTTGAAAAGTGCCTCTCCACTGATACGACAGAAGAACATGCAACATGTACTCCAAAATAGAATTTCTTTGCTGGGACAAATTCAATATCACACAAGTTCATCCAACTTGCTCTACTTTTATTTATTCAGGATGACTAAAACCAATCATTTTATGCTCCTTTCATTCAGTTTAACAGAGCTGGAAACTAATGATTAACATCCTGAATTAAGACAATGTTCTTGGTGAATTCTTAGTACTGTCTCAGCCAACTCTGTTTCAGCTGCCGAAGAACTAGAAACCTTTATTTTGTTTTGAAGTTCTGAGGAACATGGTAAAACAAAATCCAAACATTTTGGATATGATTTTGGTAGTCTCATAGCTCAAAAATTGTTCATTATAGACATATCACATTTGTTTCACTCTAGAATAGTGACTTCAGTGTTTTATCGACAAAGCTGAGTGCCTATTACGGAAATATTTAGCACTGCTCAGCATAAAGGTGTTCAACGCAGTTCAGTTCACATACAAAGCATCTCAAAGTGCACTACAGTGTCTGAATAATCTGTAGAACAAGCAGCTAGAAAAAAGGAAAACATCATGAAAAAAACACTAGAAGAGTACTTCAATCTAATTGCTCTATTACTTATGTTTTCTACATATCTGGCATATAACCACAAAAGCTTTATAAAATTTGCAAAGTGATTAGAACCTCTCTTAGATTCTTATTCCTTCAGGTGCTTACTGATACCTGACTAGTGTCTCTGACAAAAATGATTATTTTACACTGAAATTTTTTCAATGTCATGTATAATTTTACATGACATTAAGAGATAATAATGGTTAAACAGACCAAAACAGGAAGCTCACTATTTAGTATACAGTTATCAGCATGAATAATTTAGGAAGTGGTCCCACTTAACTTTAGACCTCTTTGCAGTTACAGGCATCTACCCCTGAGCTGTACAGGCTGCACAGTCAGCACAAGAAAAGCTACCACACCAAAGAACCATTCAACAGAGCTGATGTGTTTTAGCTGTTGGCCCTAGGACGAGGTGAAGTAAGATTTAGGAGGATCTCATGTTCACCATCTATTACACAGCACATCTAAATCTGTTTTGATTAATCCCTTCCTGATTGTTCATTTCTCAAGATCGCATATTGGTATCCTTAACAACTGTTTTTACCAATCCCTTCCATCCGCTGTTTAGTCTATAAATATTCTGATCCATTCAGCCACTTACAGTGAGATTAGGCTCCACTACATGCAAGGGAATAAACCATACCCCTTCTCGTGGAAGACAGCCTTATCCGAAAGAGATGTCCCAAGAAAACACACTGCTCCATTTCTTTCACACAGAGTTTCACTGTAATGGTTACTCAAAAGTTTCAAGATATTCATGATCTCTGTATTGACAGGCTTTTATCCACCCACCTCTGCAACTAATAAACCTCCCTACTGTGGTTTTTACTGTAACTGATTACTCTAAACAGAAAAAAAAAAAAGTCTCTGAACATTGACACAAAACAGTAGACTCTTCAACATTTGAGGAAATACTCGGGTGTGACTTATATTCACAAGATACATGCCTGGTGTGTTAAATCTGAGAAACTGGGAAATAAGTAAAAATTTTAAATTATCATGAGGCAGCTGAATGTGCAGTGAGTAATATTCTGCTTTATCAGTTGGAAGCAGATGGACTTTCCTGAAAAGGGATTGTAAGTCTGTTAATGGAAATGTGCAGCTTGTTCACTGGAATACCCAGGTAGGAAATGTCCCATAATTTGGCCTTTCCAAACTATGCCTGCCAGGCAGTACAGGAAAATCCAATTAATTATGAATTTCTTTCTAAACTCCATTTTGTATCAAGGATACACAAAACTACCCAACAAATGTCTTAATGAAACATCTGATGAGAAAATTATGAGATTAATTATGTTTATAAGCAAAAAAGAAGAGATAAACTGTAGGCAAGAGGTGCAATAATCTCCAATACTCACCTACCAAAATCCACTCTTTTACATCCCCAGTGCAGCCAGCAGCCTGGCATGGGGTCACCCGCCCACCTCCAGCCTCAATTGCAGCTCTTGTGGAGCAGGTGCCTTTCCCTACCTGGGGGCGGGACCCTGGGACACTGTGAGGGAGATGTCCACGCCATCTCCTGGGACTACTCCCAGGCACCCAGAGGGTGTCTGGGAAGGTAAAGAAGATAGCCCTGTGTGCCCCAGGAACAGCAGCAAACATGGCAGCAGTGACACATCCTCTGGAGTGAATGTCACTTGAAAGAGGGAAATAAAATCAGCTAAGAAGCCTTGGATTTACCTCTGCTCTGGGCATCCCTGTCCATGCTGCAGGGCCCTCTGTGAAGAGAGGCAGGGGATGCCCCACGCCAGGTGCAGCCTGTTCCAGCTGGCTCCAAGGTACCCACCACAGGGTATGGATGAGCCCTGCAGCCGCACTGGCAGTGCTCTGTGGGACGTATGGCCCATGGAGAGCCCAGGCTGGAGCAGGCTGATCCCGAAGGATAGCAGCCTGTGGATGCTTCAGGCTGGAACGGGGAGCCGCACAAGAAAGAAGGAGCAGCAGAGATGAGCTATCATCAAATGACCACAACCCCATCCCTGTTCCCCTGTGCCACCTCGAGGAGCAAAAACCAAGAGAAAGCTTCACTGTGGGGAAACAGTCCTGACTCCCTATGGGAGAACATTGTGAGTGTGTTTTGGGACTGTAACATGCCTTTGCACATGTCTGAAAAACTTTTAACCTCATAGGATTACTTGCAGAATGGTTCTCTGTGCAGCTGAAGTTAAAGATCTTTTATTAATTTGGTATTGAATTAGTACACAGAACTTCAGTATTGGAAAAAGCAGCTCAGACATTTCTTTCTCTATCAATATCTTGAATTTTTCTTTGGTTTGTCCGTTTGTTCATACAAAATAAAAAGCTAAACAGCTTTTGCCTGGTGGGGAGAAGGGATGAGGAAGGAAGAAAAAAGAAAGGAATGATATGTGGAAAGATAAAAACCCTGACATGAAACTCTGGTGTCATGCCACATTCTGTCATTAAATTCACAATTTAATCAATAAATCAGATTCCCGAAATTACAAAGTATACTGTATCCTCCCAATGCTTTACTAAAACTAGACAGCCCAGGGAAAATAAGCCAGTGGCTTTGCTATCACGGTTTAACTCTTCTGCTCAGATAATACAGGTTTGGCTTTGCTCAGGATTTATTTAATTCTGAGTATTAGGAAAAGCTTGGAACTGATTACTACCAAGGGCAGTAGTAATCAACATCTGTTGTTGATATACATTTACTCAGATGAGTTAATATGAGCAAAACACTGTAAATGGCTCCAGAAGTGCATAAACTCGGTGGTACAGGAGATTAGGCTCTAATGGGATATATCTGTGAAAGCAGTAGAATGACCTATACCCTAACCAGGACAGAGGATCAGTGCAGACCAGAAGGTCTGTGTGCTGTACATAGGCTTTGACTTCCACAAGCAGTATCATAAGAGCAGGCACTTCTGACCGATTCACTATAATCACTCCTGCCATGCAGCACTGCTTTGCTACCCTGTGATTGCACAGGTCATTATAGTAATGGAAGTGCTGTCACCTAGACAAAATGTAAAAGTACACATTTCTCTTGAGAACGGATGGCAACCCAAGCCACATTTTCTAGCTGGAATAAACAGGGGTTCTGCCTATGCATGTTTCCTTCTGTATTTCAATTTAATCTCCTTTTGTATTTCAATTTAATCAAAGAGAAAGTGTTGTTTCTATACATTCACAGTAGAAGTGATGTTCCCTAAAGCACAATGATTCTGTTTTTCTTGTATATACAGTTTTCACAGTGACGCTTTGGACAACAAAGCAAATGATGGGCTTTTTCTGATGGATGATATGACTGGAGGTGACTTAAATTTTAAATATTTCAGAAAAATTAGATGCCTTAGAAACCAGGGAGAGAACTCATATTAGTTTTCTTTCCTGTTACAGGCAGAGGTGGAAGTATACTGGAAAACCATTTTCGTCTTCAAGGAAAGCTTAACTATACCAGACCAATCCCAAAGTGATGTGTACAAATGCTACCTACCAGCAATACTATAATTTTCAGGTACATACCTAGATTCTGTAAAACCTAAACTAAGCTATCTTTAAGGCAATAGCCAAATCTGAAGGTAAGAAGAAAAGTAGTCTGGTTAGATTGGCAGGGACTGCTGTGTTTGGCTTTGTTTATTATTGCCTTTCCCTAGACTATGAGAAGCAGTGTTTTTCCTACAAATATGTTTTATTCAACATATTTTCCATTTCTACAGACACTTAAGCTATTGGTAATAGCCTTCATTTCTTATATTCTCTTTCTGAAGTATCCTGTCATTGTGGCTTTTGACCTTTTATTTTAAGTTACATATTCAGTGGCCACCAGGAACATACTAGTAAAATGTTTTATGAACCTTCTGATATAGAAATTTACTGAATAATTGCAATGTTGGGGAACAATCCTTAGAAACACAGGTACTTCCATTCCTATGGTACACAATCACATTAGCTTTATGTTTCTGCTGAAGTAATGCAATTCAAGACTTAATAAAAATATTAAATTGCATAATTAATTTAGAGGCATTAAAGAATACCAGGATGTATTGAGACAATTAAGACCTTTAGCAGCATTACCTTATAATATTTTCTGCCTCTGGAAGACATAATACTAGCACACCATCAGCCCGAGCAAGGACCCCCTCTGGATAAGATTTTAAATTACTTAAAAAAGACTTTACAGACAAAAAGTCTGTGATCATCTTCACGAGGTTTGTAAGTCAAGTAAGGTCCTGATTTATTACAAGCTAACAATGTAATTACAGAAATTATGCATCTTGCTGACATTACAGAAAATGAGACAGAAAGCTCAGCTATTTTGCTAAATGCAGCAAAAGGAAAAATATCAAAGAGAGAGTGAAAACCCTCAAGACTGAGCTCAGTCTTACATTAGTATAACAAAATACCAATGCAGAATAACCAACAGAACTCATTGTGCCTTGTATTTTCCTTGCCAAAAATGTGTCAGTATGGGTAACTTTTGAATTAACTGCATTCAGGAGGAATAATACCACTCCAATGATATAAAAGTGACAATTGCATCAATTCTAAAACACACTCCATTTTTTCCTTCAGCAATATCCCTATGGCTTAATTTCCCAGAGATATAAAGAATGCCCTGAAGAGGGCTGTTGATACCATGTAACTTAACTATTTTTTTTATTCTGATGTGAATCATTCTTTGCAGGAGCTTCTCCGCAGGAGCTTCTCCCCAGGATCATAGCAAAAAGCCTGCTGGCTAATTTAGATTAAACATCCAACACCTAGACAGGTAACTTTAGGCAAGTTGTATGCTACCCAAAGCTAAGTCAAGAGTCTGAATAAAAATCTATCCCTTTCCTTCTTATTAAAGCAGTGATACACTCAAGGTCTGAAGATTTTTCAAGCCAGAAAATATCACCCTCTTCCCAGCCATCTGGAAATGGTCTGAAATCCATTGATTGCTAAACTAAACTTTTAAGTCACGAAAGTAACTAAACTCACTCTTAAATTCCTGTATTTGTACCTGATTAGTTTTGCTGTTTAATTAGCAGCATTTATGAACAGAAACGTAAGCATTAAGAATGTGTAATGAGGAAAGGAGTCTGATGTACATATTTATGTAACAGGTAATGTTAGATAGACAGAAATCATAACACCACCAATCTTTGTGAACTTATGTCAATGGAGAAATCAGTTGGCTTCAGGATTCATAGCTGAACTTTGTTTTTTGACAAGAACTCTACCACGGATGACATGTTGAGCTGATCCCTGAAGCACGGAGGAGAGCCAGGTGTTACTCTGTACATCTGTTCCAAATATAATGTATCCCTTAACCATCCTTATCCACAGGAAAGAGACTGTCCTTGCATTGACCGGATTATTCTGAGAACATGAAGCTACAATATCACCCTTTAGGCACCACTCACGCCGCCTCTCCTTCAGCACAGGTTCTCTGACCTGCAGATATCTTCCTCTGTAACCCTTGGTAAAGCGTAGTTAGCTTCAACTGGCATTAAGGCAGTACTTCATGTCCTCCTGTTTTTTTAAAACAATGCTGCCAGCCAAGCAAATATATTGGTTACAGACAGGAACAGCAGCTCAGCAGCTGCTTCAACTCTGAATGTTATCATATTCCTTTTTTTTTTTTTTCTTTAAAGAAGAAAATAAATCTTCTGTATATCCTTTTTTACAGTCCAGGAATAAGGCCATAATCTTGTTCTACATTAAGTCAATGAAAGAAATCCAGTGTCAACACCCATGAAGAAAAAAACAATGTAAAAACAGAAGCAAGCATTCCTAATTGCTTAATATTGGTACTATTCTGGAAGACTGTTCAGCAAAGCACTGCTGAAAACTGCTTCTGGTGTCATCTATTCCTTTAAGTAGTACAGCTTTCTTATGGAGAGCTAATTTAACAGCAATATCAGTTCAAATCATAGGGTGGTTCTTTAAGAGCTACTAATTTTCAAGGACAGCCTTTAGACCTTGCAGCAAATAAATAAATTCCATCTACAAAACTTTTTTCCCCCTACTATATAACTTCAAACAAGTCAACTTTTCAAGGTTCTGCTATTTGTATGAAAATAGCTCCTTCTCAGCCCAGCAAATGAAAGGAACAACTGGGAACATTTTAATAAGACTGTAAATTCAAAAAGCAATATGAAATTATAAGAAGTGTGTTGATGCCTCAAACACTGTCATATATGCATTAGATGTAAAAATGCCATCTATTTAAAAGCCTGAGGTTCTGAAAGAGAAGAAAGCAGTGTAAGGAAACCCATGATGGGTAATAGTAAGGGTCCAGCAATGCAAGTTCCCAGGTGGGGCTTATAAATCTTCAACCAGGTGGAATCATCTTATTTCAGGCAGAGGGAGAATAGCTGTTAGTTGTTTACTTGCAAATATAAGCGAGGTGAATTTCAAAGCAAAGTTAGTTGAGACAGAGATTTGCTATTGTGCAGAGAATAGAATTTTATAGCGGACATGACTTTGACAATGACTTTTACTTAAAAGAAGCCCATCTTTTTTACAATGCTCCAGCATTCAAATGACTTGGTAAACTCATTATAGTCTCTCCAACAAATTGATGTGCAACAAATCTGTGCCTGTTTACTTTAGACACAACCTTTTCCCTAGGATTTTATACTTCAGTGAAGAAGCATGCACCTTGTTTGGGGGAAGGGGGCAAACTCCACTCTCTGAGCAAGTATCTTCCACAGCTTGTTTCTGGTCGTTTTAACAGTGCAACAGTACTTACCGAATGATAGAGCAGACTTGCTGGGCTTTACTGTAGTTTTCTTCTCACAAGTCTGAGATTATTAAAAACCCCATAACCCACATTAGATTACAGAAGAAAAAGCTCACCATCAACATACTCTGCTGCTCTGAAGTGGTTGGTTGTTGGCCATATCCTGACCTCACAGTAATCCCAGTTACTAAACTGCTGCAACCTAAATACTCTACTCAAGCCAAAGCTCACCTCAAAAGGAAGAGGCACAAGGAAAGGAGTCTCTCTTTTCCACTTCTAAATGCACTGTACTCAAGATGAAGATTTAAGGTCATTGTTTCTTAAAAGATTATTTTGATGAAATTCATGCTTATCCACTCCTAGATGTAAAAGCTTTTAGGGAGAGGAAAAAACCCAAACAATTAATCCAAAACCCAACCAAATATTGCAGATGCAGAAATCTTAGGTGATTTGTATTACGGTGTTGAAAGGAATTTTTAGTCTTTTCTACAATAATTCTGGTGCACTGAGCACCCTGTAAGCCTTAATGCCAACCTGTTTGTATGGCACAGCAGTTCCAGTGGGCTCCTGACAGACCAGCGAGTCTCAAGCCAGGATTAGTTCCAGAGTAAACAAAGGAACCACACATGTGCTCCAAAACAAAGCCTCACAGAGAAATTTCCAGCTACACTTTTTTTTATTTCCCGTTCTTTGCCTTTCTTCAACACAGGAACGTATTCGCCTAGCTTACAGGGCATGATCTACACACTCTTCAATCTACCTCTAGCTCTTGTTTTAAGAAACTAGTTTGCTGAACTCTCCTAAAAGAACTGGGAAGATGGCAAGATTGCTACAAGTTTTGCAGTGGCGAATTCCAGAACATTGCCCTGTAAGTCATATCTGAAAATACGTTGAACTGTAACTCATTCACTACAAGGAAATTAAATTTTTCTTCTTTTAAGGAACCACTAAAGTTTCTTACATCCAGATTAATTGTATCTACTAACTTTAATTTTCCAGACACAGGATGAGAAGATCAGCTACTTGGGAATTCTGTATCTGTAAAGATACAAGTCAAAAAACAAAAATGTCTGAAAAACCGCTTTTAAGCAAATATGTAATATCAAGACTAAAATATAGATACAAATAAAGTAATAAATCAAAACAAAGAAAAGAAGGGAAAGAAATTTAATCTCTACATAACATCTCAGCTGATTCTGCGGAGTGTTTTATCTATTTGACTAGAGAAATATCCAACTGAAACTTTTTAAGAATTTTAATGATGAAAAACCTTTTTTGGTATTAAACAGAAGTTCTTCTACTTGTTCAGAAATGACAAAAATAGCAAATTCCTACCTCAGGCTTACATATCTTTAAATGCTAACATTATAGCAGGAAAAGGAAAAAGGACAACTACAAAATGGTCTCACTCCTCCTGATGTATTCTGGGATTTCATTTTTTTCACTTGCATCAATAAAAAACAAGTTCCTCATTACAAGAAGGCATTCTAATATCACTGTACTGTTACCGTTTGGAAGATTAAACTTTTTTTATTGCTAAAGGAATTCAAAGAATCCAGCCATATGCAGTCTTTTCAATTAAGGTTATTTCTTCAAATAGAGCTCAAGCAGATATTAAAATATTCCAGTTTTATATGCTTATTGAAATTGAAATTATTTTTTGAGTTTTCCAGGTTTTAGCTATAATCAGGTTTGATTTATGCAGAAAAATGTTGCATTAAAAAAAAAATTGAAAAGCATCTTAGAAAATAGTTGTTCAAGTAAGATGTGGTTTGGGGTTTATCCCTGTATTTTTTCAATTTTTTGTTTTAAATGTGATAGCTAAACTTCAAGTTTTATCTTTAGTTTTTCATTTTTTTTTCCTGTCAACCACTTATCAAGACAACAGTCTTGATTTTCTAAGACAATGACCAGTGACAAAAACCAGAAAGCAATTATTTACAAGCAACTGTCAAGTCCACTTGTGGTTAGGCAACAAAAATTTAATTTAATTGACATAAAGAGATGCTTTTTATTTTTAGGTTTTCTGTTACCAATGTTAACATAACAGCCCCTGAGATTGGCTCAGGTGGTTAGAGCCCGGTGCTAATATCAAAAAGGTTGTGGGTTCAATCCCCACATGGACCATTCCCTTAAGAATTGGACTTGATGATCCTTATGGGTCCCTTCGAACACAAAATATTCTGTAACCTGTGATTTAATACTAGGCTGGCACGTTTTGCAGTCTTGAATAGTAAGCATGACATTTACTTGAAGCTGAAAGTCCATATCAAAAAAAAAAAAAAAAAATAAAAGTAGTTGAGTCGTACTTATAAACAAAAAAAGAAACAAACTAAAAAAAAGAAAAATTAACACACAGACAAAACTCACATATAAAGCAAATATTCATTTCCACCTTAAGAGTGTCTAAGTCTTCTCTTCCTTTGCCTCTACTTTGAGCCATGTTATTCCAATAATTTGTGAAATTATTTGCTGCAACTCACATGTTTGAGGTTTTCACACGCTGATGTGAAACACAGCAGCCATCACGACAGCGACCCAACTGTTCACATGCCTTGTGGATGTGCAGCATATTCAATTTACACCATACATTTGCAGCTTCCAGCTGTATAATAATCTGCATCTTTGGGCTCTCTGGCAATATATAACATGCAGATCATTTCACTTCCAAAGGGCACTTGGAGAGAACACGTTTAAAAGGCCAAGAAGTCACTTCATTATGAGAATAGCTCTGAAGGTCTTCCAGCGTGTCAAGCCCAGCTGCCTAAGGAGCCCATCGAGCCAGATGTCAGAAAATATCTTTCAAGAACTTGCCATTTGCATCCTGTGATTGCCATCCAAGAAGGAAAAAAGGTGGATGAACCATCTGATGGGACAGGATAGCTGGCAATCCCTGCAGAGTTGCATCCTGATCAAAAGATCTACAAGACTGCTTGAAATAAGAGATAAAAATGAATGGATAACTAATGATGGACAGCATATTGGCACCTAAACCTAAACATATATTAGGAAATAAAATACATGTTTGTTTTGTTGTTTGGGTTTTTTTTAATCTTGCCAATTAGTTACATATTTTTGCAATAATGTAAACCTAACTTGTTTATTACAACAGCTAAATTCTGGAACATTATGAACACCTGGAATGGTAAATGTGATGGGAGTGATTTATTTTTTCTTTGCATTAGTTTTGTCTTTTAATGTACAAAATTAACAGGTTTTTTTTTTCTTTCACTTGAACCTGGGGACCTATACTGTGAACAAGATTGGTATTGGGTTTAAAAGCAAGTAATAAACGAGTAGTGAAATGGACAGATTAACAACGTATTTTGAAAGGTCTAGACAAATTTTTCCTAAACTATCAGAAATAAGACCTATAAACATAAAGATATATTTTAAAAGAGACTTCTTAAGCTATACTGTCTTCTTCTTTTGCATATTTTATAAGATTTGACAAAACCTAATAAAAGTATGTATTCTTTCTTGAGAACTGCATCTGAATTCTACACTCCATAGATCCAAAATAAACAGTTTGTGTAACCTTAGTTTAAGTTCGTTAACAGTAGAAGAATGTTGCCTCGGGGAACTTGTCTTGTTACAAGTTCCTAGAGATGTACAAGGAGCTCAGATGAAGAGACAGTCCATAATCCATGCCCTGTCCTTGAACCAGCATTTCCATCAATATTTTACTACTCATTTCTAAAACAACCAGATAACTTTCCCTTTGAATTGTGACTTCAAAGCACTCAAAGTTTTGGATCTAAAAGAGTTTTCTGATTACACACTTAATCTAATAAAAAGTAGTGTACAGGACAATTTTAAAAGTATTTTCCTACAAAGGACGACAATTTCTTTGGGATCTTTCTTGTTCCAAGCAACCCTGGGATCATCATTAAATACTGGCAGTTTAAAGATTACCACTATGTATTTACCAAATCTCACTCCAGCTCTGACAAGATAAGATGAAAGAACAGTGTTACTAGCCAGGGTCAAGAGTTACGGCAGTCTAAAATGCAGAGCACTTTGCTAGATGACAGGATTTTTTTAGAATAGAATTTTGAGTGTGGGTCTTTTTGTTCTTGTAAATTTGTTTTTTGGGGTCAGTTGTTTGGTTTTTTGCTTGTTTGTTTTTTTCCTAAAGTAGGATAAGAAGTCATAAAACAACATAAGTAAATAGAAAAGAACAGCGTTTTCTAAAGAGAGAGCTGAGGTAGTCCAGTAGCTATATAAAGTAAAGGAATATTATAAAATGCATGGAAGGGGAAAAAAAAAAAAGCTCTCTAACTTTTGTACAAGAGTCAATGCAAAACATAGGTTACTTCTACATGCAGTGTAATTGACGTAATTTGACTTCAGATCCAACATTTTCTTTGTGCAACTCTCTGCTTTTTCTTCTCTCTGGTTATGTTTTTTGGCACACTTTATCAACTGAGTTTCTCCCATGAGGATGCTCACAGCAAACCCATGACCAACCTGGTTGCTTGCCATTGTAAGGCAAGGTAGCAACAACACTCCTTTTTCCCTCACAAAATTAAGTAGGATTTAATATTCAAAGAACACTTCAAAGAGAAAAGCCAGCAGCTTTTGGTCTGAACCCGACTATACAAATTTCATGCCACATTTGAAAAGGAGAAACTAGATTATAATGTATAAAAAATACCTGCAATAATGAAGTCTATGTGTTCTTTCATCCTTCTTTCAGTCTTTGACTTACTTTCCCTTCCACCTCTGTAAATAAAATTTCAATCTCTTAACTTACTTTTTCTCGATCTGCAGCATTATGCTTTTTGTGGGTTTGGCTCCTTAAGTCTCTAATTTTTTTTTTTTTTTTTCATTTTCATGTCCTTTCCCTCTGTCTTTCCCTGTTACTGAGATGTTCTCTGTTTCTCTTCCTTCTTCTCACTAGATCTCAGTTCTCTGAGCCATTTCTCTCCTTTAGCAATTTCTTGATAGCCCTTTTAATGATCTGTTTTTCAGCAATAGGAAGCACCTGAACTGCTACATCAGTGCCACGGCAGTTTGGAAGCTGAACATGTTTAAAAGGTGTGTTAGAAACTCTTCTGTCACAGACTATTTTATTATTTATACTATTAACTTTTATATTTGAATGGGACTTTTCACAGGGATTTTGAAAGAAAGCAAAGGTGGAAGCAGAGGCACGTAAACATCATAAAAGTGCTGGAGATGGTTCGCAAACAGCAATCTCAAAACAAGGAAAAACTAAACATATTGTTTTCATCCCCAGACACTTTTCACTGCCAGGTGCCCTCAGAAGGCCAAGAAGTGGCTTGTAACTCAGTCAGGTCATAAAGATCCACCACCATTGTTCCTAACAGAACAAGAGCAGAGCTAAGCCTTCTTTTGCCTTCAAGCAGGGAGTAGAAAGGACACTTAGGATTTGGACATATTTCAAAACAGTTGCCCTAACAGTGCCATGGAGAGAGAGACGAGCTGATGCATTACCTCTGTTCTAATTTACTTTTCCAGTATATATGCTAGTTATTTACTTCTGCATATGTCTCTTATAAAGTACGATAAGGAGGACATAAACCTGGTGATGAGGCACACTATAAATTATGAACTATGACTGTGAAAGCCTGTAGAGAAAAACCCTGGGAATCAGTTTTGATATAAACATAGGAAAGGGAAAAGCAAGCCCAAGAATTAAAAAATTTATTCAGGGATATTTACAGATTACTAATGTTTTATAACACTTGAACAGAGAACTAGATATGCTATTTGCTTTCACAGACCTATAAAAAAAAGTGAAGAAAGAAAAATAAAAAAAACAACCTTCCTTGGAAAATTAATAATAAAGACCAGAGGATATAATCTGATTCATAGGGAAAACATCTGCTTCCTCAGATGATAATATGATAAATCTTATCAAGATATTTAAATTTGCAGAAGCTCTCATATACTCACAGAAAATTTGAGATATAGGAATTAGTATACCTTGTCAAGGAAAGGCTCTTGAATAAAAGCAAAACACCAAAGTGGATCAGAAAGATCTACTAGGTGTCATTAAAATGCCTGAGGAGACTTCTTCTAAAGGAAGTTATAAAAATCAGATGAGTTGGTCTGAGAAAAGAACTTGCTGAAGAATCAGAAAACAGTAGAAAGCTGTGAAAAAGCCGCCAATCACCTAGCTGACAATTTTTTTTTTTTTTTTTTTTTGGAAAGTCTTCTCACATTTCCCTACCAACTTCAGTCCATGTCATCCATCGCATGCAACTAAATCTCTTATAAGAAATCAAAACAACTCTTCCCAACCACATCTACTGCAAGCAGCAAGGCAAATCCTGAGCAAAAAAATGCTTGTTGTTCACATTTATCTCCAATACTAATTTCAGGAAAAAATCGACATCCAAGCACTGATATTTCTAACTAATTTCAAATTAACACACTACAAGAATACAAGAAGTGTGTGTGAGAAATTTTGTTTTCACATAAGCAAGTCCACTTCTGATATCAATTGACTGAATTTTTTGCATCTAAAGCAGACTAAAGCACATAACAAAAAGATACTAGTAACTAGTAAAAAGTTACTAGTATCAACTGAAAATTAATATACTGTTATTGATCACTTGATAGTATCAGTTGATACTATTGCTGTGATTGATTTTATGTAAATTAATTGATTTTAAATTCCTTGCATCAGATTTTCAAGTATTTAAGAAAAATATTTCAAATATTTCAGAAAAACATTTCAACTATTACAGAAAAAGATTTATTCCCCCTGTGCCTGAATGCCTCAAGTTAAATCTCTTTTTGTTCCACAGCACTGTGCATATCAAAGAGCATGTTAGAAAAATACTATCTTCACTTTCTAGAGCTTTTGTAGAGCTGAAATGCCTGCTCTGTTACAGACACTTACCAAGTGCACTGTTTGGTCTCTTATTCCAGTTCTCCAAGATGGAGAACACAACTGCAGGCAGCAGCTTCTCCATTTTTCACGGAATATAAGTATCAGTGGAACTTTGCAGGAAAAAGGCATGACTGCAACTTGCTTTCTGAAGTGAGATCAAGAGCCGAAAACATACAACTGGTCACGGCAAACTGCTGAAATGCTTGAGAAATGCATGGGCAAGCACTGACAGAGCTTGCCTTCACACCCAGCCTGCACTCCACGGCAGCAGCCACAAACTGTTTTTCTCTCTTACATTTGATATAGCACTCTCACTCAGCACTCCCAGAGCTCCCTGTTTGATGTCGACTTTTGCTAAGCATCTGACTCCACAAACTGTGAGATGCTCATTTCTGGGCTAGAAATGCCTTAGGCTAGTATGTTTAACCTCCTGCTTTCACTTCCACGTGTTTCTCTTTTCTCCTATATGCTGGCTGTATTGTTCCGATGTACACAATGATAAAGGTGGTAGAAACTCTTTGTAACACGTGTTGAAAAATTTGAAGAGAAACAATCAAAAGAGTTTTGCCTCTTTTTGGCACAGATTTGTATTTATCGGTAATCCCATAGGGCACAGATCAGTTACTAACGACTATGAAAACACATCCTGAGATACTGAACTTAGAAAGATCTCTATTTAACAACGGAATTTTTTTTTCTCCTCATAAAAGAAAGTGATAATTGGTGGTACATAAGGTATTAACATTTTTTTATGAGCACTACAAAGCTTCAAAGGGTTTAATCGACTTTTACTTTTGCTGGTACAGTTCCATGTCTGAAAACAGTTTTCTGTCAGTTTTGGTTAACAGCAGCTTTAGTATTAAATAGCTTCAGCAGAGTTACTCACAATTACATTTTCGTATTAGGAGAAATATGTTCACAGCATTTAACCAGTTTTTAACTTCATACACTCAATTCTAGACCTAATTGCAAAGCGCTTCTGAATGATGCTTTAAAAATTGTAACTTATATCGCTTTTGTGAAATGGAGGTTATAACCAGCAAGCAATCTCTCTGAATGCCTACCGAAAAATTTGAAGTATGGTTTATGATATAAAACATTAGACCATCTCTTGGTAATTTCCTTTCATTCTTTTCCTACCTCTCCCAAGAAAAGAAGATAAATCACTTTTCCAATCTGTTTCAGCACATATCTGCACAAACAGCTTTGTGGTAACACAGGGACGGGTGACAGGCAGAAAATATCAGGCTTCAGCATAGCTGAATATCTGTATTGTGGAACCCAAGACTAAGACTGCTTTGACGGTGTCGGCGCTGCTGAGACCACAGAGTACCCTTGCCTTTACATGACGTTACTGGAGACTAATGAATTATTTAGAGTTCTTAAAGTTCATCGTCTACCTCTGCAGGAACTGAGACTGTACAATTAGGAAATAAAGCAGAATCTGCTTGCTCAGAAGATCTACCCCTATTTTACTGCAGAAGCAACTTTACTATTGGCACAATGGTTAACTATTGTTAATAACTCATATTGACGCTGCAGAATCATCATATAAGATGGATTTAGGAAATAGATAACAATTGCCTAATTATTGATCATGATTAAATACAGAAGTGAATCCATTTAAGAGTCATAGGTTGAGCTAGAAGCAATACCAGTTGGAAGAGAACTCTATGTTCATAAGCTATAGATATATTTCACCAGCATTATTAAACACCTGAATTTATGTGGGCTTTACCAGGAAAATTTCCACAAAAGTATAATGGACAATTTTATAAATGGGAAAATAACTCAGGAATGATGGTTTCTAGACCAATGTAAAACCAACTAATGTAAACCAACTCTTCCTTTCAAACAAGAAGGAAAAAGTCAATTTTCTTCTTTATATCAACAAACAACGCCAACTCTATGACTTTGCCACATGGCAAAAGACTTTTTGAAGCAAATTGTGAAGCACTTGCATTTGATACACTACCATTCTGAAATTTAGAAAGACAGTATGTGAAGGCCATCATGAACATTTATTCTGAAAATTTACGTGGAATATTTCTCAAATAACTAGTGAATCTGTTTTTTCATGTCTTCAGCTGAACACTTGAACACATTTTAATGGTCATTTAATGTCAGTCTTGGGCCCAGTGACTTGTAACAGCTGATTCAAATATTGAATGCCATATGCATGCACAAAGAAAAGAAATAGCCACTTTGAGAAGAGCTTTGAAAGCTTTTCTTTGAGTTTCATTCACATGGATGGCAAGTAGGCTTGATAGTGAAAAGGGGACAAAAGCTCACCTACTCTGTTTGAAACTAATCTAACAGAATTATCTTATTTGAAAATAACACATTATAAACACCAATAATTATGGTAGATTGTTGTGTTAAAAGATAAATTGTTGTGTCTTGTTATTGCCAGAAGATTGGAATGCATGCATCATTTGCATGTGGAAAAACTTTGCAAGGATGCTAGGAATCACATTAAAAAGTACATTAAAATCTTTATGTCACTTTAAATTACATTCCCATTGTCTTTGCCTCTTATCATTTTAAAAAGATGTGAGAATAACAAAGTTACTACAGTAGAAATACCATACTATAAACTTCTTCCCCCACCCACCAGCAGAAATCTCCCAAGACTTGCCTTAATGGCTGGTTGGAAAATTTCTAGTCACAGAATCACAGAATCATTTAGGTTGATGTGATTGAGTCCAAACTTTGACCCACCACCATCTTGTCAACCACACCACGGCACTGAGTGCCACATCCAGTCATTTCTAGAACACCACCAGGACAGTGACTCCAACTCCCCGAGCAGTCTGTTTCAATGTTTAACAACCCCTTCCATGATGAAATTCCTTCTGATGTCCAGCCTGAACCTCCCCTGGCACAGCTTGAGGCTGTGTCATCTCATCCTGTCACTGGTTGCCTGGAAGAAGAGACCAACTCCCACCTGACTCCACCCTCTTTACAGGTAGTTGAGAGTGGTAAGGTCACCCTGAGACTCCTTTTCTCCACGCTAAATAACCCCAGCTCGTTCAATATATGTACTCAAGTCCATATTTGACTTGAAACTAGCATAACTGTTACATCAGCCAGAATAAATCAGCAAGTCAGAAGCTTGGTTTAAGAGCTGAGTTGGTTCTTGGCTGTTTCTGAGCATGGATGGGAAAGTGGATGTGCATGGAAAGTACTTATGTACCTTCCCTCAGTGTTCCAACAAATCTTCTATATGCCTCCGATAAAGGCTTTTAAAAACATCAACTACGTGGCTTGGGTAATATTTTTGCAAGTAACACAGTTATAGCTAATTGAATTTATCAAATTGTACTAGATACAAGTACTTACTGATGCAGTATTACCTTCAGAACAGCAAATTTATTAGCATACGGTACCTAAGAAAGAGAATGCATTCTAAATACCTATTTTTAATAACTTGTAACAGTTACAAGGAAATTGCAGTTCAGTAAATTCCTCTTGTTCTACTGAAGTTTTTTTTTATGAAAATCTAACTGAGTACTTCACTGATTACTGTTGCATTCAATGATCATCCTAACTCCTTCTTGCTCAAGCTGTGAAATGCAATATTTATTACAGACATAACTCACACATAATTGTATACTTAATAACGATGTGTTGGTAAGAAGAATGTCAGATCATAGAAATATTTTGTAATAAGTAATCTATTTATTCTCATTTCCAATTTCTGATGCATTTAAAAAAAAGGGGTATACATGAAAATCTAACATGCTTACAATTAACTTCACTGCCTTTAAGGTTTTGCAAAATGAAACATATTAATTTTCAAACTCAGTAAATTAGCATGGATCATTAAAACAATCTGCTAAATTCCTCAAATCCAAAAGTCATTATTAACAGCTATTTTGCACTTGACCTAAATTAAAATTTGGGCATTCAGAGTTGCTGGCAACTTCTGTGTTGGCAAAAATACACAAGCTGAAAGTGGATTGAAAACAAAACAAAAAAGGCACTGAGAATCACTTAGGTATTAAACAGAGAACAACATTTAGTCACATGGCTACATCCTAGCAAAATCCTTTGAGCTTTTTGTTGGAGCAAGACATGCATTTCTGACAGACAAAATAAAATCTACTCCATTAAACATTTGTGTGTCAGCCATCGTTAGCAAAAAATCTTTGACTGAGCTATGTTAGTGAAATTTAAGTTGTGCCATGCATCATTTCAATTAGATAAAGTTTTGGAGAATAGCTAAGCCTTTTTTTTAATTGTCTTTGCAATCTTGACTGGTTATTTGCTCGCTATGCCAACAGTGGATAATAGGATAGATAATAGGATAGAAATTCTCTGTAAAGAAAAAAAAAAAACAACTCAAACCAATCTGAATAGTCCAGTTTCAGTTTGCTGGCAGAAGCGTGTGGGGACAGAGGGCTATGAGCAAGATGTGACAGAAAAGAATTCCTTAAACCTAGACAGACAATGGAATTCTCATATTTAATAGAACCTGAAGGCTTAGTTTGAAAACACCTCATTATCTAGACATTTCTCTATGGGTAAAGAATTTACCAACTCTATTCTTCAAACTTATCTCTGACTTTCTATGTAGTGATGGTTATATTTCAAGCTCTCACTGCTGCTCTTGTATTTCTTCATGTGTAATTGTACTTCAACGGTACCTATCTCTGACAATGTGAAAATTCCTATTTGTGATGAGACTACTACAAAACGTGAGGAATTTCTCAACAGTAATCTCAGCAAAGATGGCAAAAGATAATTATGAAAAAATAATTGCTATTCAAAATGGTCCCGAGGACCAATTTTCCATTTTGTTAGAGCTGGGAAATCCTGAAGCTGTAAAAACAAGACTCAAAAGCGTCATTCTCCACTTTGATGTTGCTTTGCTATTTACATCCTTCCCCAAGCTCCTAAAGAAGGCACCTGATCAATTACCCCTGGGCTGTCACAAGTCCCTCTTTGTTCCTGCAGTGTTCTGGTTTGGTTGCACAACAGGAAGGCCAGACAAGATCAGAAGAGCTGAGTTTTGGGAATGGCTGCAAAAGTCAATTATATATTTGAAAACACTTGAGATACACAGACAATAGCATGCGAGATCATCCTTTCGATAGGATATACACCCAGCTTTCAGCACATCTCTGGACTGCAGTATTTCTTTGAAATGACAGCTCTTTCTATCTTTTTGAACTTTAGATGAACCAAAGCAGAGAATTCATATATTTCATATCTCTTCTTAAAAGTACACACATAGGATGTAAGATACCATAAAAGTTGCAGTATAAATCAGTTGTCGTCATCTGTCATCTTTAATATTGACAGTGTTTCTCCAAAACACAATAAACTGCTTGAGAATGACAGGTGATTTTCTCTTATGGTATGACTTGCACATGCTTTGTCCCTTCCTTTCTTTTCCTAGTTTCACTCACTTTAGTTTTATCACTATTGGCTAGAAAGTGCACTCTAACAAAACTCAGCCAACCTGTGTTTCACGTTCAGTCCAACTTCTGGCAAAGCCAGTAGGAGCCTCTGCAGTGAGCCAGTGGGGTAAAGAGGGTGCTGGGTAAGAAGCAGCAAATGAGGAGCCCCAAGATGCCAGACCAGTCCTCATTTCTGCTGCTGCCACACCAGAGCAAATGAATCATGCGGCGACTTGGTACAGTTTATTGTTTGATCTCTTTACATCAGTAACACCTCATTGTCACACCCACTACTGGCTACACTGAATTAACATGAAAGGCCCTGCAGTATATATTGTATACTTAACACCTAACAGCTAGATATGACATATACTCTTACAAATCAAAAAATTCTTCACTCAGAAGGCAAAAAAATGGAATATAAATTTGTATCAACTTCAGGGAAGTCAGTAAGTTTACATCATCTCAAGAGTTCAAAGGGAAGAGTCTGGAGTCCTGCCTGGGATCTTTTCGAGACTGAAATTGGCTCTGGCTAATGTCAGACCAATGTAAATTCTGTGGAAGCGCACCGAATAAATATATATATACATCAACCTAACACAAGCTGGAACCTATTTCAGGATGTTCTCACACTGCCTATAGAGACAAAAATGAAAATACTACGAGGTTTGCAACATAAATTAAGGGGGTTTTGGAAATATCATCATTTATCATGTCATATCTAAATGTCACCTTTAGTTCATATAAATGTCACCTAATTAGTTCATATAAATGCTTTTTCTGAAATTACATCAGCCTTAAAATTTCAGAAAGGTCAGAACTGATAAGCAGAAGCACATATATTCTCTCTGCCCTTGCTCAGAGTTATTCTGCAAAATACCTGACAGAGAATTTTGTCTTTGGTAACTAACATAAATAAGACAACCCTGAGAAAATGTTTAACACAGATGTGTGTTCCAGACAGTCCTCAGTGGCAAGACACACATTATTCCAGCTACATTTTTGAAAAGTAAAAAGCACTGAGTTTATACTCCATATGCACTCTCCTACTTGCTCAGTAACCTTCTCATTACAAAAGAGAAAAAATAAAAATGTTGCTGCAGCTTCTACCTAGATCCTTCCTTTAAGTATTTTGCCTTCTTTCTAAATACATAGCATTTTTTTTCAAATAAAGCCAAATCATAGCCTGATCATAGGAGCAAGTGATTTGCTGAATTTTATCTGCCTTGTCAAGTCCTTTTATTTACATTTAGTATGTTTAAACACTGCAGGATTTACCTTTTTGCATTTTAAATGTGGAGCCCGAAAATAAGCACAGTGTGGAGTTGTATCCCAACAATGCATCCTTCAGAAATGCTGACAAACAGGCCACAAAATATGGCAAAAAATATTTCTAATCCTACATATATTATATCAAAACCCCAATAATAGCTTTTGTAGCCTTTAATCCTGCATATATCAAAACTTACCTAAGAGGGTTTTTTGTTTCCAAGTAGATATAGATGCTTCAAGACTGATTACAATTTTTGTTTCTCTTACAACAAGGCTTGAAACAATTGCTCCCATAATTGGTTTTCAGATTAAATCAATCTAAAACTTCAAGCCAATGATAATGAATAAAGAGAAAAACAGATCATTTAAGATTTCAAATTGTCTCATAATTTTTTGTTGGTTTCCAGAAAACACTACATTGAAGCCCCAGAAATAAAGACTGAGAATCTTACAAATTTTCATCGTTTCAGAATACCTCGAAAATGAAAGGCTTCATAATGGAACATTCTTAATATTAACATGAAATTAATTAATCACAAAAATTACACAAGAGTCCTTTTGTTTTCCACACCAAAATCAACTCTGAAGTCCTTCATGGAAGACTAAAAGGGTTGGAGACAGTAAAAAAGCTTATTCTCCTTTCTGCTACATTGGCATAAAAGAAAATAATGTGGAGCATTATTTAAAAAAAACCCTCGCAAACCAAAGGAAAGTAAGCCTAGATTAATACTAATGCTTGTTGGGTTCAGATTTTTCTTTTGTCTGTTTTGGTTTTTTAAACTTGATTATAAAGATTATATCAGATTATATGTTGATAACCACCTAGAAACACTGCAAATGTGCTGCATATGACATTGGACTTATTTCAGGCCAAAATTAAATAATGCAGATTCAAGTGTTTTCTGCTTCATGACTCAGTGGAAAGATTCAAAGTCACAAGCGAAACACTTCGACAAAGATGTTACAGTGAATTAAAACACATTAAATATACAGAATCTACAAAGTACTTATAATTTTGCCTTCTAAACTGCACTTTTCTTGCAGTTTAGTTTCACCACGTATGTCTACTTTGCATGCAACAAGATGGCTTTGAAACATCAAGAAAACTGCAGATGAGATTTGCTCCAAAGGTGCACTATTGAACTAAACTAAAACTCTCAGTAGTCCAACAGCCATTGAATGGTCACAGTTTGTTTCCGTCAACCACCTTACTTTCACAATTATTCTTCTGTACAAAAATGTAAACGAGATTCTGTACGTACAGTCACATTAGACAGTTACTATAATAGACTGTGACATTTAATATTTCCTTTTAACTCTGCTGAACTGCAGAGTCAAAATTCTTGCTGTTATATGAATATAAGGATATAGTTTATATTTGTATAAATATATAATTTATATTTGTACAAATGCCCACTGAAACCTACTTGAGGAGCAACAAGAAAAGACCAATACTCACTTCAACAGAAGACAGTTCAACTGAAACAGGATTTCCTTTTTGACAAGACAGCAATTTATGTTTTAAGTTTTCTTTATTTCTTTCTAAAACTTGGAATCAAAAATGAAGAAAATATTTTAAGTTAAAAATCCAGCATCTCCATGTCTTTCTTTTAGTGGTGTGCATTCTTTGATCAAAAGATGGTCATGCACCTAGGCATGGACACCTTCCTCAAGACCAGGCTGCTCCAAGGTCCATCCAACCCAGCCTTGAGCACTTCCAAGGATGATGCATCCACAGCTTCTCTGGGCAACCTGTTCCAAAGCCCCACCATCCTCACAGTAAAGAAGCTTCTGTCTTACATCTTATCTAAACCTGCTCTCCTTGTCATTACACCCCCTTGTTAAAAGTCTCTCTCCAGCTGTCTTGTAGGTTCCCTCCAGGTACTGGGAGATTTCAATTAGGATACCCCAAAGCCTTCTCTCTTCCAGGCTGAACAATCCCAATTCTTTCAGACTTTCCTTATAGGAGAGGTGCTCCACCCCTCTAACCAATTTGGTGGCCCTCCTCTGGACTTACTCCAACGGGTTGATGTCCTTCTTGTGCTAGGGGCCCCAGAGCTGGACACAGCACTCCAGGTGGGGTTTCACCACAGCGGAGTAGAGGGGCAGGATCACCTCTCTTTACGTGCTGGCCATGCTCCTTTTGATGCAGCCCAGGATATGGTTGGCTCTCTGGGATGCAAGTACACATTGTGGACTTATGTCCATCAGCACTACCAATTTTGCAAGTGGCAAGACCCACTGAAATTGTAAGAGCAAACAAATTGTCTCTGCAGCCTAAAGAAAGTGGCTGTAAAAACAGCCCAATATCACAGTCAGGATGCCAATGCTTAACATGTTCAATATAGACAAAGAGGTTGAATACGTTAAACATACGTTTAAAGAGTCTTAAATCTCTGTTCTTTTTTTTCTGTTCATGCAGCAATTCATCCCTATTCCCATATTTTTCTCTCCTGTCCTTCTTGTCTTCTGCTTAAATTGTGTAGACAAGCCTGACAAGCTTAACAGAACTCTGAAGTGACGTAATTGCAGTGATAGGCCAAAATGCAGTCAACAGCCTTGCTTCGGGCCAGGAAGTCCAGTTACTGTAATACTGCCCACCATATTTCACTCATCTGTTTGAAAAGAAAACTTTGAAGTCAAACCTCTCCATTTCATCCTCTCATCCCTTCACATGTTTTTCCAAATGATTAGGACATTTGGGAGAATAATTTAGAAGAGCCATTACAGACACTAAAAGGAAAATAAGCTAATATAGACATTGGCATTTCTTGTCTTCGAGAGGCAATACATAAAATTACTACAGATAAATAAGGAAAGGAAAATTTTAACTTTTGTATACCAAGAATACATTTTTATGGTTTTTCTTTGCTATTTTCACATGCCATTAAGACAAATGGGAGGTAGCTGCATATAAAGATGGCCAATTCCCATTTGCAATCAAACCACCTTCATGATAAACAGTGATGTGATTTCTCATAGAGAAAGATGATTCTAATACAAAACTGAACCACAGCTCCATACAATTTTCTTGTATGTATATGGGGCATGAGAGGAGCTCAGTGTGACTGGTCAGCAAATGAGGTAGGTCAAAAAGCCTAGCCTATTCTTTAAGATCAGAAAGAGATCTAAGTCCTTACTTTTCTTTTACAAGCAACCTGAACCCAAATGCAAGACATTTAATTTTTCTTTCACCCTCTTTTTAATAATCTCCTGTCACAAAGTCATTTCATAATATAAATATTATAAATTATATAATGATGTAAATCTTATTTACTAAAATTATAAAGCTATACTATATATCCATATTATAAAAATATAAACCTTCTGTTTATATATAAAGTAAAACCAATATCTACACAAATTTAGTAAAAATTAGAACATACTGGAGAAAGTTAATAGTGAGATGCATGTATTTATGGCAAATTCTTGCAGTCTCCAGTGTTTGCTAAAAAATTTCAGACGAAAATATGGGGAGGATTTTTGGGTTTGTTTGTTTTAAGATTTATAGGGATACAAGTAATGGCTTGCTACCACTGGGTAATTAATATAATGTTATAAAAAGATTTGGGGGTAAATAATGCATGCAACAATTACTAGTTATATACTACATATCTAAACATATTTTCTATAAAATATGTAAGTGAATACATATATCTAAATATAAATTCTAATACAATTTTACAATTTCTTTAAGTTCAAGCTCTACATGAATTCACCGTAAAAAAAAAAAAAAAAAAAAAGAACAAAAATGACTTAAAAAGTTCCCTGTAAAAAGGACATGGAAATGCTTGTGACAAAAGCAGGAAGTCATATCAGGATCAAATGTAAGGAAAACTAAAGCAATCCCTCTGCAGTGCAGAGCAGCATTTCTGCAAATGAGAAGATGTACTACCACAGGTCACACGGACTGATGAAAGCCAAAGGCTCTGTGACAACACTCACTACAAGGAGCAGATGCAACTTCAAAAGCACTGTGAAATGTCTAGATAAGAGCAGTTGTTCTGGTAAAGCAATTCTGCTTGTCCTTTGCCCTGGCATAAATAACTGTGCAATCGAACAGTACAATCTGCTCTTTCTTCTGCCCTTACCATCTGTCCTGCTCTTGCATCACCATGATAGGCACCTCAGCAATAATCAGTGAGGTAGGGGAATTTTATCGGACAGACATGGAGAACAATATAAAAAGCAAAACAGATTTTTAAAACGAATCTAATAAAAGGTCAGAGGAAAGACACCCTGCACATTGTTTGTTTGTTTTTCTCTAAAGAAACACAAAAAACCAAAATCACCAAGACAATTCATGTGAATTATGCCACAATGTGATAAAAGTGAATATCCAGAAAAAATTAACCTCAAGAATTCTCCAGGATAATGAGGTTTGAAATACTTTGCTTTATAAATAAGTCATCATTCTCTTTACCTACTTTCCCACAGGTTTCTGTTATCTCATAATCATTTAATTATATTTTTCTTTGCTTCTTTTCCAGTACATATTTCTTTTTCAGTATTTATGCTAATGGTACTGACTACTCTAGAGTTGAAAGATCCATTATTGAAAACAATTCCAATGTATTTTAAAGTAAATGTTTATGTTGACACAATGAAAGGCTTTTTCTCATCAACTGTATCCTTGCATTTAATAGAAACCACTGTTCTTCCAGTGAACAGACATTAGTTTTCCAAGTAAAAACAATCAAAATAGTCTATTTTTAATAAAAATATAAGATGATTTCCTTCCAGAGAAAAATCACCAGACAATATTAGTCACTACACTGAGAAGCACAGACTTTCAAAACATCTCAATGAAGTAATTTTCAGACACAAAAAATATAAAGCAATTTACTCACGACATCTTATGAATAGGAAATTAACAAAAAGCACTGAAAAATAATAAGCATATAGTCACATCTGATGATGTTTTAGTAAAGTGAATATTCTCTCAATTTAACACAATGTGCTAAGTTACCAGTGGCGCTACCCCTGTATAGTGCAATACAAAAACACATGATGAAGGTGGTAGCCCTTCCCTTGTCATGTACAAATTACTACTAAGAAGCATCTCCTGGGTCATGGAGGGTCGAGATCCTTGAAGCTCACAGCAAACTCACAGTCCTGTATTTGACTTTTCCAAGCTGCAAAATAAAGAGATGCTGACAATCATCCATTTATTTTTCCCTGTATTTCCCTCCAGCCATTCACTATGGGGACAGATGGATGCTGTTCAATAGCCCACTTACCCTCTGTCATTACACCCATAGAATAGATTATGGGTACACAGTGCTAATGAGACCCTCAGAACAAAATATTAAATGTCAGTCACCCTTGGAAACACATAGCAAATTAAAACTAATTTCGTGTGTACACCACAGAATTACAAATTGATTTTGACATGACCAGAGTAAGATAAAAAGCCTGTAACAGAAAGCAGGAGGATCTGGACTTTATAATTAAATAAAATACAGATGTACGTTAGAAAAAATAACCCAGGTTGGTGACTCAGCTACATCTCGCGGGTACTATTACGACAAATGAAGGCAGCTCCTGGATCAGTACAAAGTTCTCAATCAGACACTCTACCAAATCAAATTACAAGTCAAAACAATAGGAAGGCACCTCAGAATAGTCCATAGTCTGATCAACTACCAGTAGTACTACAGTGAGGTGTTTTGATTGCAGTACATCCTTTTACCTTTACCTTCCTCTTTTCTGCCCACCCCAAAGAAGTCCATCGGGCAAGTGTGTCCTTCCACCTCTTGCTGTCCTGTGAGATTCTTGAATCGGACATCACTGGAAATGTTCAGTCAGGTTTGGTGGAGCTCTGAGCAATGTGATCTATTGAAAGATGACCCTGCACATGGCAGGGGGTTGGGCTAGGTGGTCTTTGAAGATTCACTTCAATCCAAAGTACTCTGTGATTCTATGATCTGTGGGAAATGCTGGGGCAGGTTGCAAGGAAATCCTACCTATGCCTGTATGTTGCCTTTTCTTACAAAGATTTGGCCTTTCATATGGCAGAAAAATTCACAGAGCCCGTGAAGGGAGCCAATAAACTCTCTAATTAGCATCATCACCAAGTAGATGTTATAGTACAATCGTAACAAAAGAGAAGGCAGAGAACTGCTTGAACAACCAAATGTGCTCACGGATAGATTCTCCACTACCCCAGAATTGCACGGGTAGGACCCCACTGAAATGAGACTGTGTTAAACAGAGTAGGGACACAGATGGTTATCTTCAACACTCAGCTTGTCATGTACAAATTACTACTTTTTACAGAGCTACTGGTAGGTGATCTAAGATGAAAATTCTTTCTTTCTCATTAAGGCAGCAGAAACATCTGAGTCATACTAAAACTCATTTTGATACTTTAATGGGACTTCTGTGGCTTGCATGCCTTATCCTATCACTGTTGAGCATTTCACTGGGAATGCACACTTATCAGCACTGTCAGACCGAGAGGTCTGAAAAAGCTGCTGCTGCTTCTGAAATATTTTAAGCCACTTCCTCACCCCTTCTAGAGAAGAGCAGATCACTTTTCCTAAAATGACAAAAGTATTAATGATCTTAACATACACAAAATGATGGCTTCTTTAAAAAGAGAAAGTAACAAGATATCAATTACTTCAAAGATCATGCCTTAATTAGAGTTCTTCCTCTTAGCAGCTAAAGTGATAGAAATCAGCTATGATACTATGACATAAATGGACAATGTGAAAATGGCCATAGTTTTAGTATTAATGCTGGAACCGTAGTATTTATTTTCCTGGCAACACAGCTTGAAACAGGCAGACCTGAGATGAAATCATCACCTCTGTTCAACTCAGTTTTTCCTAAATTAGCCACTACGAAATTATCTACTAAAACGTTTCCTAAGGATTGCAAAATGTTGCAATAAAGTGCACACAACTAGATTTGAAATTCTACCTGTCAGACATTTACTTTTCAGCATTCAAAACACCAATTGCGAAGGGCAGGGAAGATGGAGAGGGACCATAGCAGTAAACATCTCGCCTTCTTTAGAAATCACTGCAAAAATCTAGTTTTCAAATATTTCCAACTACTGTTAATCAGTTGAACATGTTTCTAATTGAAACCTTTCCAGAAACCCAAAGACTACATGTCCTTGAGTGAATTAGGACAAAAGGTAAAAGGACTTGGAGGTATTGGTGCATGAGAAGCTGAACATGACCTGGTAACATGCACTTGCAGCCCAGAAAGCCAACTGCATCCTGGGCTGCATCAAAAGAAACGTGACCAGCAGGTCAAGAGAGAGGATTCTACCCCTCTACTCTCCTGAGACGTCACCTTGAGTACTGTGTCCAGCTCTAGGATTCCTAACATAAGAGAGACATTGACCCGCTGGAGCAAGTCCAGGTCCAAAGGAGGGTCACAAAGATGATCAGAGGGCTGGAGCACCTCTCCTGTGAGAAAAGGCTGAGAGAGTTGGGATTGTTTAGCCTGAAGAGGTGAAGGCTCCATCGAGACCTTAGCCTTCCAGTACCTAAAGGGAGCCTACAAGAGAGCTGGAGAGGGACATTTTACAAGAGCATGGAGTGACAGATCAAGGGGAAATGGCTTTCAACAGAAAGAGAGTAGGTTTAGATTAGCTATTAGGAAGATATTCTTCACTGTGGGAGTGATGAGGCACTGGAACAGGCTGCCCAGAAAAGTGGTGGATGCCCTCTCCCTGGAAGTGTTCAAGTCCACGGTGGATAGAGCTCTGAGAAACCTGTAGGTGGTGTCCAAGCTCACAGCAGGGGGTGGGACTAGGTGATCTTTTAAGATCCTTTCCAACCAAAAACATTCCATGATACGCAGATCAAAACATCAAACCACAGAACTATGATTTTTCAACTTCTTTTCAGCAAATTATAATCTCTCTCCTGAGGCATGAACATTTACCTTTCCTAAATCTTACAGTTTCAAGGTTTTCTTTACACAGTTTATGATTTCAGAATGAAATAGTATATTACCAGCCTTCTATTCCTTTTCTGCAACACTGTCCTTAAATATTTGGAGCCCAGGATATCAAAAGGAACTGTCACTCCCTTAAAATACCCCTGACTACCAGACACATCAGGAAAGCTCTCATCTCTTCAAAAGCTTGTCCTGTGTGATATGTTTGGGTTCCATCCAGCAGATTTCTATCAAAAGTGCTTTGCACTCACAGTGTGAAGCAAACCAAAAAAGGGAAGGGGGGGGGGGAATATCCATAGAAACGTTCTTTGTCTCCTGGGGTTTGAACACATCTGTCTCCAGAGAGAGATACCAGTAAGTGGTGTGGCACACAACAGCTGGTGCAATGCAATGGAGCAGGCAGCGCTGTGAGCACGGTGTGACATGCACCGTGGGATTTCTGCTCCCCACCAAGCCCCTCCTGACCACACCCCCCCCCACGGTGTGGCTTGCAGGAGCCCAGAGAGCAGCCAGCCCAGACGCCTGTTCCGAAGAGCATGTGCTGCTGGCTGTCCCCACAAAGACCTCTGAAACAGATCCTAAGAGGGAGCAGTTCTTTGAAAACATCACACGTTTCAAGGCCTAAGAGAAACTTCTTTTAGGCCTGTGAATGGGGATGAACCCTGTCTGTATAAACAAAAAACTCAGCCATGACCACGGACAGTAAGGGATGTCCACTTGGGAGAAAATTTTGGGTTTAAGGAATTTTAAAAGGAAAAGAGACTTCCCTAGACAGCACACATCATGCTGACTGGCTAAGAAGAGGCCATGCAGCCTAACCTAAACAAGGCGTAAGTCAGCATTTATGTCCCTGAGCACAAAGACTCCAGTGCTTCAAACCAACTGCTTTGATTCCCGTTCTTCACAGAGACTGCTTTATTACATGTCTAAGGGAACATTTTCTACAGTGACAAATTCAATTATTTCTTACAAAATACATGTAAATAACTCAATCTAGAGATATTATATGAAAGAGGAGGGATTCCCCTGCCCCATATTTCCATGATTCCATCAGAGAAGCTCTTTATAATGGTAAACAATTTTTAAATCTCAGTTTAAATGTCTATTACACTTCAAAAGTCTGCTTATCTGCATTAAGTATCTTTGTATCAGATAAAGCTTTTATCCTTTAAGCCGAAAATTTAAAGAAAAGTTGGAGACAATAGCCCTAATATCCTAACCTCTTCAGGGAGATACAGTAAACTTTCTTCTCAAACAAAGAAAACCACTCAAATGAAAATGGTTTATATTACATATTAAAAGGCTGGTGATAGCATGCAATGGAAGTAACAGAAAGCTTTGTCTCGTACTACTTTACAAATTTAACAACATTCCATAAGCATCAATTCCCACAAGCAGATTCTGAGGAAACTAACAGAGAATTTCTATTGTGCTGTAAGGAAAATTACAAGGCATATTAAAAATCACTGTCCAGGAGAAAGAAAATGTCTGAATACAAACCCTGGTTTAAAATTCATCCTTCATCCTCGAGATGCATAGGACCAGTCATGATTTACAGCCCAGCCATCAGCACTTCCCTTCCTGATGCTCCGCAGCTACCAGCCTCTGGAGCAGCCCAGCACAGCTGCTTGGTGTGATGTGCTGGAAGTATTCAGGAGAGGGTAAGGGAGCCCAGACAAAAGGAAGGTGGAGGGGTGTACATAGGAAACAGCTGAATGTAATTATGCATCCTTGCTCTCTTTTGCACGCAGGATGGAGAGCTGCCCCAGTAATTCCTTACCAGATCTCTGGTGAGATCTTGTAAGAAAATGTGCCTAGAGAGCCTGTTGTCTCTTGCTGTTGTATCAAGTTCAATTCCATGCAAGAAAAACATAAGTTCAGTCTCAAGGCTTCAGCAAGGCTTGAAGAAATTAGGGCACATTGCTTCCAGTGACTGATTTTAAAACATGACATAGAACACTGGAAAACAAGAGCTATAATGAAAATGCAAAAATGAATGATACTAACCCACCTGCTTTTTGACCTGAAATGAGAGAGATGAGACTCAGTGACTGGGACTTGCCACTAAGCTCAATTTTGGTATTGTGGGTAATTTCCCTAGATGAAGTATTTTCACTATATAGGCACTCAAAAAAGAACAAGCATCTAAAATTAAATAGTAAACAAGATATCATCACCTGCCTTGGTCAACCTACTCTTCTAAGTTCAATTAAAAAAAAAAAAAAAGATTAAGGAGCAAAGTGGTTGGTTTGTTCCGTTTCTCCTTCTAAAAAAAAAAAAACCAAAATCAAAACCAAAACCACCACCAAAACAGTCCTGTCATCTCAGTGACAGCATTTAGCATAGACATGATGTGCGAGGTGCTTTGCCTCCAAACAATTTGGACAATATGATGCTTAACTAGTATTCACACTATGATTCACCACCACCAATTTCAAAAATCAAAATTAGTTACAACAGGCTGTAAGGAGAATCTAAAATGTTTTCTAGTGGGGGTGGGGAAAATATCTCTGGTTCAGCTGAAATCAGCTCAGGATACTGCTACAGCCAGTATGTTTGTATCATTTCAACCTTCTGGCTTCAATCTATGAATGATCCTCATGCTCGCTTCAAATGCAAGGAAGGATATTTTATATACATGACAGGACTTTTTATTGACTAATACATTGTTTTTCAGTCTGCACAAAGACACCAGAATGAAATCTGGGTGTGTGGAAGCTAGCAGAAAGCCTGCCCCACCTTGCTAGAAAAAAGAATATTATTCTGTGCTCATTATTCTGATCCTCCAAAAGCGATTTTTGGGAATGAGAAATGTACTGGTGAGAAAGTACACAAGCTATTGACAAGGCTGATTGCTAACATTAAATTACTTTAACAATTATTAGGTTTTTTTAATTAAAACTTCACTGTTCAGCCCAACTAAAACTTTTAAAGTTGCACTATTTCTCCCTGATGCTCAGACCTTTAATAAGTAACTGGTCTCTTGGTATTTTATGGGCTGTGTTAATAGTTCTCTAAGGTGTTCTGCACAGTTACAGACCAATGTTTCTAAGCTGCAGTAAGAATTCACATCAGACGTGTAATACCTCTCTTAATGTTCAGAAACGATGCAAGTAGACTATGGCCCTCTCTGTCCCTTTTATTTCCTGTATAATTATCCCCATGATAAATTATTAATATGATCCAGCATTTTACTGACTCATCTGTACACTCATTACAGGATCAAAGATGTAATACTTTGAACAGTACAATGCTGTAATTCATTGTCATTGCCTGAAGAGAAAGTTTTGGTGAATTATTTCTTATGACATCCACACCTAGGAGGATGGGGAGAAACCTCAGGAGAAAAGATGAGTATGCTTAGATACTTCTGAGATTTGCTTTGCCACACGGTAAGTCAACACATTTTTCTTTTCTTAAAAAAAATCCTAGTGCATATTATCAGTGCAAGGCAGAAAATATTACTGAGTTTCAATCAGTAACTTTGTAGGGTCAAGAAAGTACCTCCCGAGTTGCTGAATGGGGTTCCTTGCTATTACATGCACTGTATTACACAACATTTATAATCACAGTGTAGTCAAGATGAGTAATTGTAAGGGCAAATCTTACCAATTATCTTTTGTATACTACTGTCAAAGCTTGTTACACCAACAAACCTAACTGCATACGTAATTAGTGAAACCCCATTATACCCAGTAAAATACATGTTAAGATAGAGACAAAGTCAGCACAAAGTCTAGTGCTTAACTGCCTAGAAAGCAATTTTAAAAATCCACAATAATACCATAGCCAATGTCCTAAATATTTTTTTTTTAAATTTTATTTTAAGAACTATGTAAAAAAAAAAATATTTAAAGAAAGATCTAAGACCAGTGTGTTTGGATGTCTGAATAAATTGTCACAAAAGTTGTTCTAGATCTATCCTACCAGGATACTCCCTTCTACACTTATATGACAATAAAAATATCCAAGCTGTCTGGCACAGCTCTACAGCTATATAGCGAGAAAAACGAAAGTCAGGGACAGCGTCCAGCTGAAAGTCAGCTTAGATGTCACAGCCTGTAGAAAAGTGCCTGGGCAGTGCTGCAACAGTGACAAAGTTCATGGGTTAATCGAATAGACATCAGAAATCAATTAATGATCTCAATGACACGAAAGGCAAAGGCCTCGAGGAAGAACGGGTGTAAGTACAGGAGAAAAGCCACTGCTCCTTTTCAAGGGAAGTTGTTTCTGAAAGACAGCTATGGGGCTTGGCTGCCTGGCATAGGCTTTTCATCTCTGGGATTCCAGAGAGCGCCTGCTGAAGATCACAGCTAGGCTTGGAAGCAAAGTTACACACATATACACACACACAAAAAAAAAAAAGGAAAGGAAAATCTGGCATGGAAGCGACTATTTGCTTTCTAATATAATCTAAAAAATATGGAGCAGGGAGACTGAACAGGAGTTAAACAACAGATTTTTGCTTTTTTTATTTTTAAGTGCATGGTTACAAGATTTTGACTGATGAAAAGGACTGAAGCAGAGATGAGGAACGGGAAAAAGATGAGAGAGAGCACCATTTGTACCCATCAGAACAACTCTTCAGAGGTAGGAGAGACAAGAAGCTATTGTTTTCTGCTGTGAGCATGTGAAGAGCAGGCTTCAGGGTTCCCTTTATTGGTTGTAGCTCCCTTGACCTCTCCTGGATACCTTCAGCACATTACACCAAGCAGCTGTGCTGAGCTGCTCCTGAGTGAGGGCATCCCCAGGGCTTTGGGGACAAGAGGCAGCAGGCAGCCCAGGCCAGTGTGGGGTTGCCTGAAGTAGGTGAAGGGACCCATGGATGAGCAGCAAACCATGACTAGCCCAATGTGTCTCAGAGTACAGTGGATTTTAAGCAGGAGTTTGTGTCCAGATTTCCTCTCTGTCCTGGGATGACAATTTTGCATCTCCCCGACGGTTTTTCTCTTGCTTTATCTAGAAATGGTCTATTAAGTTTTCCCAACTTTTCTTTTGAGACTTATTATTGAGTGTTTTTTTTCTATCCAAGTCAATTTGCAAGGACAGGTACTTTTTATCTGTAGGAGTTTCAAGAAGCTGAACATTCCATCTTCCCCTCTCCTTTTCACTCGTACCTAAGCATAGAGGCACCTCTCCTTCTCCACTTTTTTTTCCCAGAACAGGCTGCAGAAGTGTTCCTGTAATTAGTTCCCAGATTCCCCATATTTCTTATACAGCCTCTCCGCTGTAACACACTGAGCTGTAAGAGGCCTGAGCTATTTTCTTCATTGCTTGTCACAAATGGAAAGTTCAGGCAGGAGGCTGGAGTCCTGCCATGCCTCCTTGCAGACTTGGACTCCCTCAGCTCTCCATTTCTCAGCTATCCTTCACCAAGGATTTGGGACATTTTTTGTGCTGGATGCCCAAGTTCTGCTCAGTACCTAATTTAAGTGTGATGCGTGAACTCAGCTCCGTGGAATGTGAATACGCACATGTCTATAATCAACTAAGGTAACAATCACACACAGAGTTAAAAGCTTTGAATTCAAAGATCTTAAGCAAATCTGAAGTTTCCATAATGCTTAGTCACAGACAATATATTATCCTGATCCCAGCTGCAGACTGCAAGATTCTCATTAAAGATAGCATGCCGTGAGAAGGCTTTATAAGGATTCACCAATTTGTCAATACTTATTCTTCTGCAGCAGAAAATGACAAATTAGGATACAGAACATTTACAGGTAACTTATCAAAGGGTAAGAGAGTTTCATTTTAGATGTTATTAAACTCTAACTGGTATTAGCACTATCTCTGTAATAGAGATTTTGCCTTTCTTAGAAGTGATGTATTGTGTGAAATATTACATATATTATTAAAATTACTTCTTTCCCCCCAAACACTTGGTAGAAGACAGATTCTGAGAGTTCAGAAATCAGAATAAGCTGCTAATACACTGTTAGAAAACATTTATGCCTGTTATTTTCAGAGAGAAGTAGCAATCAAAGATATAAAAACACAGAAGCCTGCAGAAAACACAGGAAATTTTGAATACCACTACTCAATGTTATCTGTCCCTTTTGTGCTGCTGGAAAAATATTATAAAGAGTAAATTTATTTATTTATGGAGGGCTGGAACAGAAGTTACTTTTAATTTTTAGTGTTGTTTCATTGAACAAAAGGAAAAACAAATAAAGCTCTGTAAAATAACCACAGCACAAGGACTTGACCAAATAGAAAGTCACTTGCTCAAAGGTTAACATTCAGTCAGACTCTCAAACTTCATGGAAATATCTCCTCACAACTGCATGTCTAGTATCACTCCAAAACAAACAAGATTTTTCTCTTCTGTCACATACCCAGATCTCTTCTTCCTCTGGATGAGAACAGATCACCCAGAATTACCATAAGGAAAAAGCAACAGGCTCATACCCATTGCAGGACATACAATGACTGTAACCTACTGAAGTGCTCTGATACAAAACAGCACTGATGAGGCCCCTTTACAAATTTCTGTAACTTTTATTGCCAAGTCAGGGTAATACAACTACCTTCTGCTAGCGCTGATGGATGGATGGCTATCAGAGGAACACTTGCTCGTACCATTACAGAATACATTGTTCTAAATGCAGGAGAAAGTTCATTGCGCAATTCACTGAAAAGAGGAAACCAAATGCCCTTCCCAGAGCACCCAGTCATGAGCAACCTCAGAGCAATCTTTCCAGGACAGGCAGAAGGGGACCATGGCTATGAGCATGCACTTAGGTGGCCACACAGTATCATAATCTCCTCCTGCACAACTAGAGGATTTGCACAGTGACCACCAAGGATGGATATCAACTAGGGGAGCCCCCTTCCCTCCAAGCGACAGGCCTTTCCTTGTCATCAACCCCATCCCTCCTTGGGCTCAGCATGCTTCCATGCTATAGCCAAAAAAACCCCAGAGATGCTCCAGATGATTCAGCAAGATGCTTTCATAAGCATCATCCCCTGCAATTTGACAGAATGGGTTGAGGCATATATGGAGCTATGGAAGGATTTAGCAGGATTTTACAGCAAATTCAGGAAAGAGAAAAAAGTGACATGAGCTAATCAAGTGGAAACACAAACTGCTTTCTGACATCATTATTCTGTGGATGCTGATCTTCTTGACAGGAAGCTCAGTAAAAACACATTTGAAGTCCGTCATTATGCTCCATAAAAAGAAGGCAATTGGCAATGCTCCTAATCATTCTTTTGTAGGATTACTTATACCACAAGCATCACCTTACTCTTTCTTAAGAAGATATATTTAATGGTAATAAATATTGATTATTCAGATAATAAATATCAATAAACCATGAAAAAGCTTATTATTTTCTTATATTATATAAAACCAATATTGCAGTAACATCTATCCTGAAATACCTTGTTGGGTAGGGTGTTTGAGGGTATTCCAGTGAGAAATCAATGTATGTTAGAACCACCGTACTACAGCGAGTTACAAAGGCTTGTGACAGAGACCAATTTTTGACTAGTGGCAGTGATAACCCACTTAGCAGAGACATACAACAAGTGAAGATTGAGCGACGCTCTACATAGGCATATTTTATTGCAGTCTTGAAAAACAGCCCTCATCACAGTTTATGGTATTCTGTTAAGCTTTTGCTAGTTTGAAAGCTCTTGATCTTCATCATAATTATAGAAGACGAAACTTTTTTTCCCCTTTGAAAGATGCAACCATCGCTTTCTAGTCAGGTATCAATGCACTCATTCCAGATTTTAATCAAAGCAAACAGCACATGCTGTTGGAATAAACCTGCTTATTTCATCTACTATTTTACTTTCAAATCTTAAAGTAATATTTTTGTCCTGTCAGCTCTGAGGTGTACTGTCCTGTCTCTCCATCTCACAGGTTTCACGTCGTCCCCCATATGTAGAAGCTGACTTGTCTGTCTTCCTCCTGGAGATGCAACACCACTCTGGGACCAGAAGGCTGAGCAGAAGCAATGCCAGCAGCCGGGGAGAGTGAGAGGCCCCACCCTTGGATGTTTTCAAAACATGAGTGGTCAAGACTTGGGACACAGCCCAGTCAAACTATAAAGTTAAACCTGATTAGAGCAGTGGACTTAAGAAGGTGCCTCCAGAGGTCCTTTCCACCAAAAAGCATCCTTTGCTTCCTTTTTCTTTCACCCCTGAGAAGTGCGAAGTTCTGAGCATAACAATATTAGCTCTTAGTGTTTTCTGCATACCTCTGTGTCAACTTCTATTCATGCTGAGAATAATATCTGCTAAGGACTACTTGAACAACATACAGGAAGATCTCCCTAGACACAGGAATGTGTTTCTTTCTTGCCTCCTAACGTGTAGATTTTAGCAAGCATGAGTCACACATATCCATAAAACAGGTTCATTTTGACAACTTTTCTTTATCCTATATTTTTATTTGCACTCTAGGATAAAAATTTTCTCACAAGATCCCTGGGGTTCACGTACATTACTTCTTTTCCCATTATTTCAGTGAAAATAAAAATAATAAGTAAAAAAACATAGAAAGAAGGGTTTTGATCTCTGCTGAAAAAGGGAGCAGACGAAGAAAAAGGCAATCAATAGGCTTCAAAATTACTGTGGAGAAATAGGCATGGTTTGGAAAGTACAAAATGCTCCAGAGAGCACAAAAAACCACATATAACCTACCTTAAAAATTGTTTCTTCCCTGCCTACAATATCTGAGAGGCAAACTGTATGCTCTGTTTATTTTCATTCACCATAAGCACTCTGCACTTAGCAGATGCCAGCATATGTTTTGACTAGAAACACACAATTAAACTCTTTTGGAAATAACCAATAGGTGGAGGAATAAAGACATGTTGAGCCACTTGACACTAGCTAGAAGGCAGTAGGACAATCTATCAGCCACAGTAGTCAACAGAACTTTAGGAAAACGAAATGTCTGACTGTATGCAAGTTCAACTGAGGACTGAACAGTAATTGTTGAGGTGAGGGGGGAAATAGTCCCCTGCATAGAACAAAAACCAGCTGCACATCCTTTACAGAGAAGCCTTTGCAAATCACTCTGAATCGCTAGTGTCTTTTTAGCATCACTCATAACTCCTCATTGCCACAGTTGAGACTGCAGTATTTCTGGTTGGTTGGGTGTTTCTTCTGAGTTTTTCTGAGAAAATACCCCAAACTCTATAGACATTCAGCTGTGGCCCTCTCCTATGTTGCATTCTGCAACTTCCAGCCCCAAGCGTGCCCTACTACCGGCCCTTTGTTGATACATTTTGGCTTTCATATTTTTAAGCTTTACTAGTTCCATACACTCCATTTTATTTTTGTCCTATGCCCATAATTTCATCTTCTGTCAACAAGCCAAAAGATTCCCCTCAAGAGACTGGAAAGCCACTTGCTGCTTTCCCATGCTTTACTGACAGTAAACACAATTCCTGAATCTTGCTCGTGTAGCATTTTAAATGTGCCCCTAGAGATTGCTGAGCACTGCGGCTAAATTGTTCAGCCCAGTCGGATTGCTGAAACCCCTGTTTCAATATGCCAGCATTGGCAAGCATGAGGAAAAATATCCTCTGGAAAGCAACAGTTCAAAACAGCCTCTTCAGTATGCTGTGTAACAATTTATGTAAAACTAGCTGACTGAAAAGAAGAAAAATAAAAGCTGACCAAGAGTGGACTGGACAACTAAGAAACAGAATCAGCTACCAAGAGTTCAGTGATCAATAAAAAAAAAATGAACTGCACTCTACTTGACACCACCCTTCTGTCCCTTGGTACCTTATCCAAAGCAAAACAACACAGATTTTATTCCAGTGAAAGCTATTAACAATAATTTAAAATATTATCTTTCAACTATCCCCCAAACAGGAAAAATTTCCTCACAGATATTGATAGAAAAACAGAATATGCATGAAATTAAATATTAAAGACTTAGTTACCAAAGAATACTTGCCAAAATGCATGTTTGAAGTATTTCCCACTTTATGTCACTATTACCATGGGAAAAAACCCACACAAACTGCTTTACGGATAAAGATCCTGGAATGTCTCTGTGGCGTAAATGAGAAGAGAAGAAAAGACAGAGAATGGAGATCTCCCACCTGCCTCCCTCTGCTTCTTCAGCAGCAATAATGCGCAGATTAAACCACAAATTACATTTATTAGACATTAATGTGAAGGCATTTAAAGCTTTATAACAGGAAAGAAGGCTAAATTAATGCCATCTTCAACAATGTGTGAAAAAATGAGACTGTTCAGCAGCAGGAACAAGCTCAAACATGGTGATGAGAAAATTAACTGACCAATTCATTAGCCACAAAATGCACCTCATCCGAATACAACTTTAAAAAGCATTGGCATTGCTTCTGTTTCTTGTATTTGCTAGGAGCCTGAGCTACCCTCCATGTAGCAAGATATTTTCCTCACACTTCTGTGACACTTCCTGTAGAGTTAATCCTGATTTTTCCTGGGCTAGACAAGACTATACATTAAAGCAGCATGCATTTAGAGCTCAGCCCTGTAGCATGTTGAGTGCTCTGGCCCCTGGCCACCAGAGCACTTAGGCACATGTTTTATTTTAAACACACGAGCAGTTCTGCTGAAATTCAGAGAGAAAGTCACAGTATGGAGAGACCCAGATTATGCCTTGCAAATGTGAAACTATATTAAAAATGAGCAAACCTATTTAAAACTAACACAATTATTTCCCTGAATCAGGTAAATCTATCCAGGTAGACAAGATGTTCTACAACACATTAATAGGGTCATAGAGGTCTCTCAGCCCCACTCATGGCTCAGGTATGCTCCCAAATTCGACAAGCATGAGAACATTGTTTTGCAGAAAATACTGTGAGCGTTCAAAGTTCAGCAATATCATTCACTGCCACAAAAACCAAAAAGAAAGGCAGAAACTGAAACCTGAAGGATATCCTCAATTCTTGTCCAGCTTGCAGGGTTCTGAGCCACGAGGGATGCGTGTGCCTTTCACAAAATTGTTCAAGTTTACACCACCTTTTAACAACTACCCAGGTCTGGCAAATTTCTTTCCTTTTCACCACTGACATAAGCAATGTGAACTGCATTAATTATTCCCTGAAAATGCTATAAACATTCCAGTGTTAAAATTACACTGTGTCAAGTTGCAGAAACAAAAAAAAGTTAAATTTACAGACTGCAGAAAATTTCTGTAGACTTAGTCCTTTGACAATAGGATTAAAAAAAAAAAAAAGACATCAAGACCACTTTTACCTGTGTACCTAAATCTTTACTTATCTTTTAGATGAAAAAAATAAACTATTATTGTACGCTATTATGATCATATTTTCTGAAATGTGAATGTTACATAATGCATCAATTTTATTTGAAAACAAATCTGGTTTTAATTTTGACATCACAAATTAATGTTAGCATATTTTACATCTCTTGCTCAAACTCATCAGAAACAATTTAAATAATTTTTGTTACATAGTGTAATCTGCACCTTGAGTGACAACCTCTGCACTGGTTATCATCTTAGAGGAATGAGATAATAAACAACCCCCTGCTTCAAGCAGTATTTTATAATGCAAAATGTCACAGCTCTGTAAAGCAGTGCTAGCACATCTTCGCAAATTGTTGTATCGATGACATTTTGAAAGTAGAGAATAGGAATTTTAAGCTAAGCGATCAATAACATTCTGTTCTCGATTTTGCAGCACATAAAAGTGTAATGCTTCCACCACTGCAGCTGAGAGCACCTTAGTTTCTTCAACACCATTGTATTAAAAATAAAATAAAATTTTAAAAACAAAGGAAAAGTCTAATTACAAAAGCTTTAAGTTTTCAGTAACTGCTAGTACATACAATATCCCCACCTTTTCCCCCAATGAAATCCTCGCTTGTTTTACCAGGTTTGATGGGACACAGTGATTGAGAAACTTGGTTCAAGGCTTTGGGCTTCCTGATGAAAGGATCAAAGAACATGCATCTGAGCCACAGGTCATGCAGACCTCTGGTATCTGTACAAAATCTTACAGCTGAAAGGAAAAGTTGGGACAAGAACTTGAGAAGCAGGCTCCAGGTAACAGTTCATGACAGCCCTTGGGACACAGGATGTCTCTCAGCTACCTGGGCCCAGAGACACAGACCCACCATCCCTGATCCTAAGGAACTGCTTAGTTTGGAAAAGACTTCTGTGGTCATTAAGTCCAGCCATTAACCCAGCACTGCCAAGGCCATGAATAAACCATGTCCCTAAGTGCCACATCTACATGTGTTTTAAAGACCTCCAAGGCTGGTGATTCCACAGCTTCCCCGGGCAGCCTGTTCCAATATTTAACAAGGTGAAGGTTGTTGTCAGATACAAAACACTTCAAATCTGTAACTTTTTTTTTAAATATGTTTTAACATTTTCTTTTTTAACATCTATATCTGTTCTCTGGTGGTTTTTTCGGTGCCAAGACACTTGAAATGCCTTTCAGGTGCTGAAACATTGCCAGCCATTTCTGTCATTGTGGCAGCTGTGATGCACACTGTTCAGAGGAATGATTTCAATAGACTTGCCCAGTGCTGCGAGACCTCTGTTTATAACTCTTTTCTTGGCCCTACCCTGTAGTGCTTAATTCTATCAGTTCTCATCGACACATCGATTAGATTACTAAAACTTGACAGCCTGTAGAAAAAGACTCAGTTTGAGACACCACACTATCCATTCTGCTTTTCCTGATGCCAGGGGCTGCTCTGCAGAAGAGCTGCAGCTGGGAAGTTCTGTCTTTGCTTGTTTTAAAGGGGATCCCATAAGGATAAATAATGCTGTTCTTCCGACACGATTGGACTTGGCTGACAATGAATCGGTCCTGTTACATTGCTATGCCATCATGTCTCACTGGTCTCTGATAAATTACTGAAGCAGGCACACTCCTAAAAGCCACCTGTGAACCACTGATGGCACATACACAGATCTAGCAAGGTGACCTTCAGATACGGAGGTGCTCAACAGCAAAGGGTGATATGACTCATTTAATAAATTCATTATTTATATTTCAGAGGTTGCTGCATGGTTCAATTGCACTAATGATGAAGAGCTTGCCTCCTAACTCCTAAACTACATTTTCACATCATTTATAAAATTACTCCTTCATTTAATGAGTGTTGGTCTTCATCACGGAAAAAAAAAAAAAAACAAACCAAAAAAACCCAACAAACCCACCCTAAATCAGCACCACAATAAAAACCAAAACAGTCTGAAAAACGACTAGTGGAAACAAACAAAGCAATAACCAGTTTAGATACATAAATAAGGGAAAAAACACAGCCTGCTACCTCTTTCTGCATAAAAGCAGAGGCAAAGATAAAGCAGAGACTTGATCAAGTCAGAACTAAGTAAATACTGAAGAGGTCCATTAAAATTAGCAAAAAAAGAAGGGTGAATTTCTATTCATATTCAAGCCCATTGTAAACCTCATTTGGTCATCAATTTAATCTTTATTTTGACAAATCACTAACTACAAATACGAAACAAACCCAAGCCCAATCAGACTTACAAAAAATACTTCAAGTAACTACTCTGCTGTTACCGCTGAATGAGCTCAGGAGCGAGGGACACAAGCAATCAGGCTTCACTGGCAAACAGGGGGACAGGAGCTCCGCTGGGCAGCAGCGCTAAGCCTGGACAACACTTCCTCTGCACTGCACCTGCCAGTGCCTGGGAGACACAGCCCAGCCTCCCACGCAGAAAGTCAGGTTACAAATCACGCCTTCTAGGCACCATTTACGCTTCTGTTGTAGCACTGCATTAAGCTACATTGGCCCGGCACAGCTCAGGCCTGGCCTTCTGTCCTGCTATGTGACACAGCTGCTGAGTACCCACCACTGCAGTGCAGGATCAGATTGTGGGCAGGCACACCAGCAGAGAGCTGGTCCTGACCTCGGAAGAAAACCAAGGAGATGGCGGGCTAAGGAAAGAAAACTAACCATGTCACTAGCACAGCTGCTGAAACCAACAGCTTTCATTTTGCTACTGCTGGGACAGGAAGAGATTTCAGCACATGTGGACACAAGCAAATGCTAGATATTATATCGTACCTTCCACTATATATTGCTTTAATTCTTTCTGGAAGCAATATGAGAAGAGCTCATTTCTACAAATAAAGGTTATTTCTAAACTGGTTTTCAACTGATGAAAACAGTCCAAAACACCTTACTAAGGTTCGTAACTGTTCTCATGACCTGATTTTAAAAGGTCATTAACCCAGATCAGATTAGACATGGTTTGAAAAACAAATTATAAGGAACATACTTACAGACTTTTATTAATGGAAAAGCTGAATTGCAGCATAATTAAAAAACATCAACACATTCCACTTGATCTAAATTTGATGAATTTATAGATTGTGTGATACACTGCCAGTTTCTCCTCTGTTTAAAGTCCTGAAAAATCACTCCTTAACCAGTTGATATTAGTCCACATACTTTAACTTTTCCTTTTCAAATTAAAGTAAATGATAAAATCTCCACAGTGAAGCAAAAAGAAGTTCAGACAACTACCACTACTCTACACCAGATTAACCAAGCAGAGTTAATCAGAGCAGTTTGCACATTTGAGCAAGAAGTTATAAACTAGAGACAGGTAAATATATATACAGTGGAGTCAACTGCTTTGGATATGCATACATATGCAAATATGCATACATATTTTGTATGATCCACAAGATGTGTCTAGAAAAGACTCACAGCAGGAAAAACAATAGAGAGCTCAGACAGCTAATTAATACTGCTAATTTAACTTGTACCCTAACACATAACCAATTGTTACCTGCACTCCATCAAGGAGTAGATGGCAACAGTTCTCAAGCATTGCTAGCAAATTATTTTCATTTTGTTCTTTCTCTCATAAACAAAACATCACAGTGACAGAAGCTGCTTGACCTACTTTCTAAGAAAGCGATTTCCAAAGAAGCACACTCCCCTCCTCCCATTATTCCTGATTTCTGCTCTATTTATACCTCCAGTATGTACAAGAGCACACAAACTAGCTACTAAACTTATTTGCATGTTTTTTTCACTGTGTCACAGATGTTTAAAATTAATCTCACCTATTCTTTTCCTGGGTTATGTATTTTAAGGTATCTGTATACTCCATAAGTAGAGACCAAGCCTCACAACTGTAGTGAAAACACAGACTGAATGCTAGTTTGTCACTTATCCCAGCGAGATACTTGTTTTCCCCAGATCTCCGGGATCTGCCAAATTTTAAGACACGACAAAAGAACTCTGACAAACTTGCTGTGAATATCACAGCAGTGAAGTAACCTCTTGAAAAAAGCAGCTTCTCTATCTTTTAAATAATTTTCTTAACTTCATTTTTTTCACATATGAATAGCTACAAGTCCCGAAGTCATAAAATGACGCTATGCCATGGGGCTTGCCTTTGGAACCTCAACATCAGCTTCTGCTGGGCAGTTACGGTTTCACGATGGCTAGCTTTGTTTCATCTTTGCCTTTTGTTTCTTCAGATGCCTGTTCCTTCCATTTTCCTGTGCCTTGAGACCCTCTGAAACAACAACAGCCTTTTCCTATCAAGTTGTGCCAGGGCACAGCAACTACCATCCTCTCAGTGGAGTCAGGGGAGTATGATCTCTGAAATGAAGTGGGTTACAGCCAACGGAGAGGTGCTCACATATTTGGAAGCAACATTCTTTTAACAAAATAGAGACACTTTGAAGCTCTTACTTCTTATGCCTAGTATAATTCCTCACACGATCTGGGTGGCACATGAAGATTCATCCAGATGTATCAGTTAATCATGGATAATGGGTTCATTACACTGGAATCCCCACCAATACTAAATGGGTAGGGGTAAAACTGACATAACTGACATAACACAAAAACCCTCTCTGGGAAAACCAACATAGTTTTACAGTTAATTTAATGGAAAAGCAGGGTGAATTTAGTTACTGTGGTCAAAAAAGCATTCACAGAATTTAACATTATTTTCGGACACTGCAAAAAATTAACATGAACATGGGAAACTTACAAAAGCCTCAGTTTCCAAAAACTTCCTGGAAACTCACAGTTCTTAAGAATGGGTAGGAATGGGCAAAATATTGCTGGGACATAGTGACTTCTGTGCTGGCTGGGGCTCAGACACAGGGGAGGAGGGAAATGGGGAGCACATTTGGCTGCAGCGTGGAATGAGCTCTTCTCAAGTCTGGTGATTCAATGCTGTTCCTGGATGGAAAGGTCAATCGCAAAAATATTTCTCGTCTTAGTTGATTTTTCACCTATCGCATCAGAAAAATGAAACCTTAAGGGTAAATTAGAGAATTTGAAAAAAATATTATAGCTCTATAGGTCATCAAGTCTGAGAAGTGATAAATTCTTCCAATAATTTAGTCCAGACCAAGCACAGGCAGCTTTTTAAGTGTGTTGTATCAACACCTTCAAACTAAAGCATTCTTTGCAGCAGAATAACCAGATAATGACAAATTTGCACATGAATATTGGTGTCTTGTTTTGACTTTCTTCTCCTACATGACAAATTTAAGTAAAGGGAGAGGAAAAGGAGAGAAAAAGAGCTTAATTTCAGTCCTTCAACTAGTTAGGAGCTTATCAGTAATCACATACTATATAATCATGAATTCAATCCAAAATGCATAGAACACTGGGAGCAAAAATAAAAGTCAAACATAATCAAAAACTCTGTCAACAATGATATGGCTCACAGAAATGTGGCATAAAAGCAGCTGCATAAAACAGTTTACAAGCAAGGTTTATAGCTTTCTTTAACCAAATAGAGGGGGAAGTCAATGTTAGCAGTCTCATAATGCTCACTGAGGTGATGATAATACGACAGCATTATTTATCCTCTGAAATAACAATGACTCCTCGTGAACAGCTGAATTAGCAGTTATTTTATAAACTGCTCAGGATTACAGACATATCTGTAATAGCAGAGGATGCAAATATCCCTCTCATGGATAGCCCTGCAGTTACATGCTCCTTCTTTCTTCCACCTGTGTCACCCACAGAAGACTGCGAGCACTGGATGACATCACCCCATGTGCAGTCACCCCGTCCATCCTAAACACAGAATTAAGTCACCCCTTGTGAATCATTTGTCCCCAGGCCCTAGTTCTTCTGGTTTTAAAAATTTGTATTTGAACTCTAACAGATATGGTGAAATTGAATCAGCTCAAGTACACGTATTTGCCAAACAAAAGAAATTCCGTGAGTATTCCTGCTCCGCAGCTGACTCACATTCAGAACTAAATCCTGCACATGATTATTTTATGGCCTTGCTTGGAGCCAACATAAAGTTGACTTGCACTGCAATTTAAATTACCTCTAAGTCTCTTTTGGCAATAACAACTTTCCATAGTAACTAGCCTATTCTTTAGAGACCAGATTTCCCAACACCAACACCTGAATTCATTTAATCTGAGCTTTTCAGACTCATTGCCATCACCTGCTGTAGATGCTAATGTGTTGCTTCAGGCTGTTGTTGGAAAGTTTGATGCCTCAATTCTCACAGGATTTATCACTTTGAGGCAGGTCCTTCACTTTCTCTCCCCTAAGTACAATCACACCCACAAATCCTCTCTTCTCAAAAGCCTTCAGCCGCTCTTTCATAGCTGTGTAGCTGGGCAGCATATAAAGCAATAAAATGATCTTCCTAACATAAAAAATGATCCCTTCTTTTTCTGATGTTTCAAAGACAAAATATCAACAATTTTTCAGGCAGGAAAAGGTGGACTATGAGATATTTTCAATACCTGTGTTGTTACCTATTTCTAAGTGGAATAATTTTTTCCAGGCATTTGAAGCGAAGCCACCTGGAGGAGGGGACACAGCAGCTGCTCACCAGAGCCAAGCAACAAAGCAGCTTAGAGGAAGAATTAAGAGAATAAGAGACTATATAATTGAAATGATTATAAAAGAGTTATAACACAAGATGTAATACAAGCTGAAATCTGGTTGATAACCTGAATTGACACAGTTTGTTTTATTAGTACAAATGGTTAAACCTTAGTGTTATCTCTCACTCAAAATGTTTCAGCTTTAAAGCATGGCATTGATTAGTTAGAACTACACAAGAAAGTCTTGCATAATGGAGTGAGGCCATTAACTTGACTTGGCTGAAGGTGAGACTTGGGCTGTAAGTATTAAGTCCTGAAAAGAGCTATATATTCTCCAATAGGAAATAATTTCTGCACCACTAAAATGCCCACACTGCTCTGCTGAAACAGTGACTATTTAACAGAGCACCAAAACATCCATTTCACTTAGAACAGGAAATGAAGACTGTCTACTACATATGAATAAACATTTTCCAGTAACAAGTAGAAAATGGTTCCAAAAGTCTTGCTTGTCATGATCTTTTTTGATTTATTTAAACAAACTCCTCATTTTAACAAATTTAACATTCTGTTTATATATAAAAAACGCATCAGGTAGCATGCAAAATGGAAAGTATGTCATTTCTGTGAATGTCAAACCATTGAGTTCCTATCATTTTGAGACACCTCTCGTGTACTTAAAATGTACAATCCATTTGAACATGTGTGGTTGCTCCAGAGATGCAATTACTGCAGCTCCAACAAAATAAAATTAACTATAGGAAGCACTGGGTTCTTCAGGCTTATCTTGGCCTTGTTTTTTAAAATAGGAAATAACAATATTGCATGCACAGACAATTACTCAGAGGGTAATATATCCCCTTCTATAATAAGTATCTAAGACAGATGTAAGACAAGAACGGCTTTCTGAAGTTGCCTGCCTCTCCCCATGGACAACTTAGAAACACCAGGCGAATCCCTCCTTTATTATAAAGAACCGAGTAATAAGAGATAAACAGTAATGGATTCAGATTTCAGATAAAGCGTGCCATTTAAAAAAACAAACATAATTTTAAATGAAAGATTTTCTAAATTTGCTCTTCTCCTCTTTTTTTTTTCCCAAACAATTTCTTTTTTAAATTGCCTCTGTATAATTTAAACGATTATCTCATCTTTTTATGTATGTGCACATTTATATATATATACACACGCCATACCAAAAAATACATCAGTTAATGACATAAAGGAAATGAAATTAAGATGTAACAGCATATGTTATTTCTTAGAATAATGAATATCATGTCTCACTAAGACATTGGTACCAAGTATTCAAAATCAGTATTCTGAAGTATCTAAATCATTTCCATATTAGAACAGAAAAGAACTACTTTTGATACTGAATCTGTTTACTGCCTCATTTAAGCAAATGATGTAGCAGAAAAATTAAACTTTCCCAAGAGAAATGCTTATACACAGAAACATATAGCCCAAATTAGTAGCTACAAACTGCTGTAAAATGCACCCAATTCACATAAAATACATTTAGAAGACATATTTATGTAAAGCTCAAGAAGGCTGCATAATACAAAAGGAAACAAAATGAGAGGAAAGCTAAAAAGAAATTATTACATAGTTTTACAAAAAGCAGGGAAGAATACTAAAGACACTTTTGTCAAAAGCAACACCACAAAAGACACTCCTTAAAGTTTTCAGGATTTGAGCTGGTTTACTCCAATTTTGTTAATTTTCTGGCAAAGAAGGATATCAAAGAGCATTTCATTGAAACCAGTGAGTCTGAAAAGGTGAACATTATCTACAAACAGTAATTCTATCAGAAATTATGACTCATATATTTGTGAAAATCTGCACTGATTTAGTTTTGATCTCATTTAGATCATTCTATCCAAGCTAAAAAATTACCAATATCTAGATGCTTTCATTGACACCAATAAAAGAAAAAAGAAAAAGAAAAACCTGAGCCTTACACAAATTTCTGAATAAATTTGCTCAGATTTAATACAAACCTCATCTGAAAGCAATGAATGCAAAATTGAACTGTGGATGCCTGTTGCAACAGCATGAATTAAACTTATGAATCTCATTCCTCCCGTTCTCAAGCACTTAATTAGTTTTTTGATGGCCTAGATTTTGTTTCCCTGACCTGAGAAATAGAAATTGCTTATCAGAAGCTCTGTCTTTCCTACCAGTTTCCCCTTTCCACCATTTTTGCTATTGCTGATGCTGGTTACAGGAATAATCAGTTAGAAGGAGATACAGATACCATATGCATTTGATAGGTTGGAATCACAGAACTGCAGTGATTCTTACCTGGTTTCCACATTGTGCTTTGAGAAGGCACTTTCCACATAAGTATTAAGATATTATGCTTAATTTGGGTACATGTACTTATAACTATTTTCTGCTATTAGGCAAATTACACAATAACATCAGTAAATTGACAATAATTAAAAATAAAATGAAAAATTAATTCTTACCTCATTGTAAAGACAAATTTCAGCATCCTATATTTTTTAATAACTTCATTGGTGACCTGCTAATTGCAAAAGAGGCAACAACTGACAGTAAATTAGGGGGAGTGCTGACATAGCTGATGGCAGTGTCTCTAGCTGGGAAGATGTTTATAATCTCGAGGTTTAAGCCAACAAAAACCTCATGTCCTACCCCAGGTGCTAAGGTGGGTTCATGTCACAGAATAACCCTCAGCATGGGTAGGGACCAGGAATGGAAGGGATGGGCAGCAAGCCCTGGCAAGGGCAGAAGCCACATCTGCCCTCATCTAGGTGGGCAATGGTCCTGCCAGGAGTGGGAGGAGCACTCCCAAGGGCCTTATACCAACGTGTCCCTGGGTCTTACAAATACTCTAACGTATTATTTCGATGACTGAAAAAAAAAAAAAAAAAGTAATTAAGTCTTTTTTAAACAGTTTCTCTTAACTATGATTACTTTACTCTGATTATTAAAGACTTGCTTTCCTCTGCCACAGTTGAGGCCACATAGTTTTTAAATATCTCTTTATCATATTATTTATTTCAGAATTATGCTTATATAAAAAACTATTTCCGACATCTATATTTATATAACATAAACCTCCAAAGCTTCAAAATAATAAGCCTTCAGAAAGGAACTCTATCTGCTATATATGAAAGAACAAAGAGAAAAATTACTGATTGCTTTAAGCAGCATAGTTTTTTGTTTCCCGGAAATCCCTGTTAAATCGTTTCTTTGAGAAACCTGGGAGTTATCAAACTCAGGTTTCTCAGGGATACTGGAAGCACTACCCAATTTCAACAGTCAACGTCTGCCACATAGGAGACATGTATATTTACTTTTTCTTTAGAAGAAACAAAGTTCCACTTTCTAGGCATACTTTTGGGTGATTAATCCTAGGTAAGTTTTAGATCCTCAACTTTTCTAGTAAGCATTTAGCATATCTTCCTAAGCTAGGTATCCAGAATTAAAACTGTATAATTGATTATACTGTAAACCTGGCTGCTGTGCAAGCCAGAAGCGCAAGCAGGTGAGAGAGGTGACACAACATGCAATGATGCCATGTGTCTACTCCTACCAGCTCGGCCACTCTGAGAAACATGAAAGGAGAACATCTGGCAGCAGATTTGCCTAGCACTTGCAGAGGCTGAAGTAAGCAAAGTTCTTTAGTGAAGCCCTAGAACTCATCTGTTGCCACCAAAAAGAACCCAAGAGAAGCGCTGAGGATGCAGCTGCTGGCATCTCCTGGCCTCCAGACGTGGACAAAAGAGATGTTCATCAGATTACCTGGACATGTATTTCGGTGCTCCAAGTGTGCCAGTGTGAGACCACAAACCAGTAAACTCAGTTACAGATTGTCTAAAATAAGCCACCTCTCCCTTCAAAACGGTATCTCACTGAGATGAATGTATCTCAATTTCATGCAGCTCCACAAGGTTTAACTTCGAGGAGAGGAGGCGGTGCTGCTTGGGCACCAGAAGCAGTTCATCGTCAATATAGCTCTTGATCACACACCATTTAAACACATCCAGCTTTCAAGGATCCTCCCCTATCAAACTGATAATGAGTTGGATAGTTCTGCAAATTCTGTACTACATCTTGGTTATCCATTGGAAACTTTACCTTCATAGCAGGAGTATAAAAAAAACCAAACCGAACCAAACCCAAACAGACCTGAAGCACAATATATTCTTGTATTACTGTTAATGACAAAAAAACCCCCAACAAACTAGTTTAATATTCTAATGACAAAAAAAATAATCAGTTTACTAGTGTTTGCTTGTGGGTTTTTTTTTACCCTAACAAAACCGGAAAGCTCTTAGTCCTTTGTAGAAAATGGCTGCTGTTGCTTTTTTACAGTAGCACAGTAGAAAAGCTAAAAATTAAATATTAATACATTGAATATACTTTCAAGCAAGCTTGCTTGAGCTTTAAACCCAGCTTTTTCTTTAAGAGCCTACTGCAGTTAAAAGAGCAGAGAATTTAAACACAGCAGTAACATTATCACAGAACCTCTTCTGATTCCAAGCAGTTTTAAAAAGTTATTATTTTTTTTAAAATTCAAAAAGCTCACAGAAGTAGTTACTTGGTACAAATAATTCATGAATTCAGAAGAAAATGCAGGAATTCAAAACTTTAGAAAGTGAAAATATTTTCTCCATTCAGATAAAGAAATTGCTTGCAGCAGTTCATTTAAAGCCAATTCCTGTCACACTCACATTAGAAGGACGCTCTTTAAGAGAAAATAAAATGACACACTGATTCATTGACTAGCACATTAATCAGGACATGCTGATAGAGAATCATTAATCAAGACTCCCTACTAATAGAAAATCATTAGAACAAAGCATATCAGCAGCAATGCCTCTTCAGTCACCGAGCCTTTCTTTAACCAATAGCGAACTTTGAGGCTAGTTTCTCAGTAGCTTTCAAAGCTTCTATAATTTATTCAAGACTCTTGACATAGTGCAGTCCTTCAGTATCACAACATCAGCTTGAAAATGAAGTACATAAAGGTGTAGAGAAACAAAAGGAAAAGGGCAAAGGTGAGTTCTTACTTTATTTGAATGTACTGAAGCAATATGAGTTTAAATTCACCCAAACCAGAAGTTTTCAAGATAAATGTTAACATTATTTCTTTGTTTCTGTCTATTAGCTGCAGGAACCTCAGTTCAGGATATATCTCAGTAGGATTGTGATTACTTTCATAAATAATATATGCTTCATTTTGATTTTTTTCAGTGTACCTGCCATGCCATTTACTCTGTCATCCAAACAAAACCCGTGATGTGTTCGGACAGTCAGACTAGCAAGTGGCACAGATGGACCCAGGTTCACTGAATCCACCTGTGTGAACTCTGATGGAGCAATGCTTTAAGCAAAATCAGTGGCAGTCTACAGAACCCTGAATATTTCCACAATATGCAGAAAACAATGGAAATAACAAAAATTGGTTTTAATACTTATTAATGATGCTTTACAGTTTAAATGGAGCACTTCAGTTACACCACCATCTGTAAACTGTAAGGAGCCTCCATCACAGAGAAGCTGAAACGAGAGTTCAGAAGCAGAAGCAGACAAAGCACAAGCTTTCATTGTTCAGTGATGGTACAGGAGGTTTCAGTACACAATTTTTGACAGATTTTTTTGGGTTCAGAAACTGAGATACAGGGCTAGACTTTTTCCATCTTTTCTTCCCATTGCCTTTTTTTTCTTTTTCCTTTTGTTTTTTTTTTTTTTTTTAGTCAGGTAATAGAATGGTAATCTTACTTAGCAGCTGCTGCTGTTGTTTCTTTAAGTGGTTATCTATAAAACATAACACTCAGAAAATACAGCTAGTAAATATCAGGAATATCTGCTATGTTTTTTTAATTGAGCTTTCTAGAATTATTCAGTCTTTCAAGTAAATGAAGGCAATTCTATAATAAAAATTCCTTTGTTATTCTTACAACTTAACATACAGCCTGAACCACTTATCTTGTTCATAGATGTCCTGACCTTTAATGTTTTATATATTCACTTTTCAATTACCATAAACATCTCCCACATAGCACCCGGCTTCTGTTCTCTATGGCTTCTTTTTCATCCTGTGCTGACTTTACATATTGAACATCTTTTTAAAAAATCCTTTCAATATTAAAATACCATATGAATTTTCTCAATATATAGCAGACAGTTAAGATTTACACTTTTTATTGTTGTTTGGCTTCGGTTTGCTTTTTGCTGTTTGGGGTTTGGTTTGTGTTTTTTTTTTTAAATTTTAATGCTTTCCAGTAACCAAAAAACCCCTACCAAAGTTGATATCAGTTGGTCCAAAGCAGAATGAAGATCAGAAGGCACTCAACTACAGGCTGATGTACAATTGTGCATTTCCAGTACTTCTTCCTTGTAAGAGATTCTATTTCCTTTTCACACAAGTTCTCAAATCCCATTATGTCCTCTAAAAGCCTGATTTAATTATCTTAACATACCTTTCTGTAATAGGTTTCCCTGGTCTATCTAATGGGGCATAGGATTTGGGAACAAACTAGAAATATTATTATCAATATTATTTTACAGATTTTAAATATATACTACCATTTGAATATTGTTTCTTCTCTTGTTGGGTTTGAATTTGATGAGCAAAGCTTACTTATCCTCCAGATACCATTCTGCAAGCTACTGTGGTAAGGGTAGAAAATCCTCTAGGTTTCATGTCCTGTGTGATGGCATTCAGCTTACTTCCTGATGCCCACCTTAGCTTTCCTCTGGTTAGAAAGAAGCAGTAGAATAACTTGCTGGTCATTTGAGAGCCTATGTGAGCCTTGAGTGGATACAGAAGTGAGAGGAGGATAAGGATGCCCTTACACATGGCACATCCTCTTTTCTTGAAGATTTTGACTGCAAAGAGGAACAATTCTAACACATAAGAATGCCGAAGCAGTGGTTTTTTTTAATTGTCAGGACAATGTATAATGACATTTCTTAAACAATTTAAGATGCAATCACACCTTTTTTTATTTTTTTTTAGTTCTGGCCTCAAAGGAAACACCATGGATTGGAACGGATTTTGTTCTCCTGCTGTTGGACACAGGGAATAAACGCAGTAGAATGTAGTGTGGCAGACCTCTGCAAAAGGAGACATAATCCTGCAGTATTTACATGTATGGGATAGACAGTTTTCTCTGTTTAAAGAAGTTAGTTCTTCCATCAGACTTGTCACAAAGCCCTGATTCCATGATGAATCAGTGCACTCTCAGGATGCAAAAACAGGCTTAGAAATGTATGGCACATTGCTGATAAGGAAAATGAGAAAAGGTCAAGTCTTTGAAGCAAAATTGCTGTTTGACAAATATGAAACCTGGTTAGAGAACAATGCAGAACTCAGTAAGTACGCAGGGCAATGCCTCGCAGAACCAACAGGTGCTAGGTAACCCATCAAACAATATCAGGTTTTTCCCCTCAAAAATTTGCAGGTGGAAACAAGCAAGGTGATGCTTTCTTTACTATTTATCTGGCACCCTGGTTTCAGAGTTGTATGGTTACTACCTGGGAGATATATAATCTGAAATGCAAAGCCAGCTGAAATTGGTAACAGAAGCAGGCAGAAAATGCCCTCCACAGGATGAAAAAATGTGCTACATGGCTGTCCATTTCTCTGTGTAAATAACCATTTTCACCAAAACTAACAGTAACCAGTTTTCCTGGTAAATACCTCTATCCACTTAAATGGGATATTTAAACACATCTTTCTATTATTATGTGCAAGCACACCTCTGGAAACTGCATTGCTTCTATCTTAGTTCATTACAGCAATTAAGCATATAATAAGAACAGCCTTGACTAAATGCCTTATGGGATTAGGCAAATTAATATTTGCCTCTTTTATTCTCTTTACTTTTTCACTACTTCTGCATCCCTCTAAGAACTCTGGAATCTGGAACAGAAAAGGAAAGATACCTTTCCTGTCATATCTTTTCTAACCCAAACACTAGACAGAAACTTGGGGTAACAAACATTTACGAGCAAATTTTAACAGTGCCTAAGCAACTATTCCAGACAATTCGGCATCATTCATAACCAAACTTTGGCATAAGAGCCGTATCTAAACCCTCAAAAAGGAGGAGAGTGAGACAGTGAAGATTTTAACCTCAATGGCTTAACCTGATTTTTGGACAGGAGACCGGGCTGCAATTTCTGGTGTGTTAAGGAGTAGTCAGTGGAACATTCTGAAACGCAAATTTGGTTTGTCAATGCATTTAGCCAAACGAACAATGAGTACTTTGGATCTCATTATTGTATGTCTGGACACAGAAGCAATAATTCAGTTATAATATGAGGAGCCTTGCTTTCACAATATTATTGATTATACAATACTTAACAGTGCTCAGAGATACTGTAATCAGATTAATTGTAGGCACAAAACAGAGAAGCAGTGCAAAAACAAAACTGAAAAAATTCTTTACAAATATTTTCTCCAATTTATTTTTTTACCTGTGTTTTATAGTATATTTGTAACACAGTTACTGTTATTTTATTCTTAAATACATTGTGGTATGTGTCTGACCAAAAAGAACATTTGGTTGGAATCTAATTTGAACTAAGACACACTAAATGAAGGTGAAGATGCTTTCAAGCTGAAGGGAAAGACAACATTTGAAGTTGTGTATCAGGATTTTTGCACAGCTCTAAAATCATCCAAAAAGAGAAAAGTTCTAGACAGTTATTTTTGAACTAAAGTTTTTAAAACATTTTCAAACAGCTTACAAAAAAAGAATGGGTTTTATGTATTTAGTAAATTGACAACTCTAGGTTAATCCACGTGAAAACAACATTCAATCTGGGTCACTGAAAACTTTTAGTTCCTTCTCTGAAGTATTTAATAGATATGTACAGGAGCAAAACTCACCATGGACACGGATGAAGACAAGTATATATCATGTTTCAGACGACTGTATATCATCCAACTGGTAGTCCATTATACCACAGGCTGATGAAAGATTTTGCCATAACCATAAAGATCTTAAAAAAAAAAAAAAAATAGAAAAGTCAAAAGAGAATCAGACGCCAAACAAGTTAAAACTGAGTGTTCCTTATTTAAAATACAGTTTCACTGCTGTTTAAAGCATACTTTTAAAAAGACAGTAACAAAAACCCCTGTTCTCATCATTACCATCCAGCAAGAGCTTCTCTTACAGCCACTGCAACGATTTTTGCTCAGATACTTCATCAAAGTTATTTTGCAGATTTTTTGACTTTCAGCTGACTTCAGGACTCATTTTTTTTTTTTTTTCAGTGTTGTTTGATGATGACAGTTGTATGCATTGGCATTTTCTCACAACAGTGTTTTTCAAGTGCTATTTTATTTTCCTTCTCGTTTCATTTATGTAGGACTCCACTGTACATTTTGTGCCAAAACACAAAATCCACATGCCAAGATTAACTACAAAGGTGGACAATGGGGAAGAACACGGCATGTGGGCAGGAAGCTGACAAAGCCAACACCTCTAACACAAGATACGCTGCTCAACTTGGGTTAACAGCACGTGCAGAACAAGGGACACACACCATCCCATCAACAGCAACTATTCCTATTAATTCCTTGTTTCTCTTGTGCTAAACACAAAAGCCAGAGTGCTACAAAGCTTGCTTGAGGATCTGATCCCGGAGCTGCATTTTTAAACCTTGATGATGGGCAGAATGGCAAGAGAGGTGGGTTCCAGGCCAAGTGGCTGTATAGCACAGAAGCAAAAGCCAATGGAGTTTCACTGAAAAATTTAAAATATCAGCAATTTTCAGCAATCTTTTTTGTCCCAATTAATCCTTAGTAGGCCTCCTTGAAATAATTTTTTTACAGAACCGTTTTTTCATGGTTCCTCAAAGTTCCAGAAAGTCCTACAGTTTGAACTGAAACACTGGCTCAAACGAAAAACCTGACAAATTTGAGGTTCTTGAGTTTGGTGTTTTGTGTTTGCTTGGGAGTTTTTTTAGTGTGTTGGATATTTTTTATTGTTGTTGTCTTGTTGGTTGTTTTTTTTTGTTTGTTTTTGCTTCCTCAAAGCAAAAAGGGATGGGAGGCTTCCACTACTCTTGATGTATCCTATTTTAATAGTTTCAGATTTAAATATTTCCTCTCAAAAGAAGCTTTCAATTTTAATTATATTTAATGTCAAATCTTAGGTTAAAAGAAAGTTAAGATTAAAGTGAAAATGTGACCCCAGCACAGAGGTTTCTCTCTCACGGAACGCTTTTAAAGTCAGATGTTCCAAAAGACACTTTTCATCAGATAGAGAATGAGATTTCCTGAGATTTCAGAGATCTCTCTGAAGTGAGGTTTTACATTTTCCATAGAACTGCAAAGAACTTAAAAGCTAAGAAATTGATTTTCTTTTCACCTTTTATGAGAACTACTCAGGTAAAATGAATTTAATTTTCTGACATTTTTCTACAGACTATTTTTGTCTGCATCAATCACACGTTTCTTTTGACCCTGTCTTCTGCAATTTTACATCTAAATTCTGTTGATAACTTAAGGACACTAACATGACCCCTCCAAACATTTAATCTTCCTAGTCTGCTTTTCTCCTCTAAAAACCCACTAAAAATGCTGAATGACGGGTTCAATTGAGTGTACATGAGTAGAAAACATCATCACACAAATTTAGAATAACCAGCTGCTAGCCAGATTTTTCATACCAGAGAGTTAAATTCTTAATTTTCCTAAACATGAGAGTATTTTATCATGGTGGAGACCAGCATAAAAGTCAAAACAAATATGCTTGGGAACAGGTATTTTACTCATATACAATAGTTTTTGATGTGTGTCTTCTTCTAAATACTTTTCTGTACTCATTTTCTAATGCTCTTTGACAGGACAAAATTACATATTTTCAAGTGAAATCTGGCTTAGTTCAAACAATCAGCAAATATTAGCAGGTCCTAAAACAGGCTACTTATTGCTGCTATGTCTCAAGTCCCTGCCGTCTTTCCAGCACAAATGAACAGGAGTGAGGAATTAGTCCAATCCAAAAATAAGATGTGAAAAACTTGTTCTTTTTTTTTAAAGGCAGGCCTGTTTTCTCTGCTTAGAATACTACTGAACCCAAAATACTACTGTAATGGATGAGGTAGGCAGGGGTAGGCACAGAGAGAAGATGAACTGCCTCATCTGCCACTGTCACTATTGAAATGCACATCAAAATGCGCCCTCATTTTGAAAAGAAATATTTTATTGGTAAAGAGAGTATTTATATGAATACACTAGTATTTTAAATCAGTATTTCATGTTCACAGCTTCTCTATGTCAATGCATTATGCAGGACAAATTTTTAAAATTTTACGCTTTCTAAAGTCTAAAATAAATTCATATAAAATATGAAAAATGTGGAACAGAATCAATACAGTTGTTTGGGGTCTTTTACAGGACATTCTCGGTTTTTCGGTTTTTTGTTTTCTTTTGTTCTCAAAGCCTGCAAGAACCGTATCTTTATCATACGCTCTTTCCGTAACTTACGTAGATAAAGTGATCTATTTGTTATTTCATTCATCATTTCCAGCTCTGCACCTATGACAAACCATCAGCCTAGTCCTGCCAAGACACTAAAGTGGGCAACCAGATAATTAGTTTTTCCTTGAACAGACTTAGAATTCACTGAAGGACTTCCTTCCAGGTGATGAAAGGACTAAAAAAACAAAACAAAACGATACAAATAACCCCAAACAACAACATTAAAACTAGGCAAAAACCTGTGAAGCTCAGCATTTAAGAAAACTGTGAGGAGACAATTTCCCACTCTCCTAGTTCTTTCCTTTAAAAAAATTAAAAAATTAATGTGAGAAATCAAATAATCTTTTTTATATTAGCAGATGCTTTCCTTTCCGATAAAGCAGTATATTCTGCAAAATTTTCAGGAACTTTGCAGATTCTTCTTTGCGGTGTGAGAAGCTGTGAAATGTAGAAAGCCATCAATATGCACAACGAACAGGACCTGGTAAGGCAACTGCTGCAGTTATATTAAAATTTCTGAAGAGCTACATTTTCGTTTAAACAATTACACTGTCTTAGCTTGGAGGTAGATGCTGCTTAAAGAGAATGCACTCTGATACGTCGGCGGACCAGCCACACAGACATGATCAGTCGCTGTGACTCAAATGCAAGAGAACTGACTTACTGCTGTGAAGTGCAGAGTTATTAAAACACTTTAACAGACGCCCCTGACCATCATTCAGTCATATGACTGAGGGCTTTGCCTTGCAGGACTAGATTCCTGAGCTGCACTTAAGGATGCTTTAGTGACCAATGTAAAAAGCTGGAAATGGTGTTTACACATTCTGCTGACAGCCTTAATCCGTCAAGAAGATGTCTGCAGAGCCAAAATAATACAAGTTTTGGCCGTCCTGTGATATTCTGACTGCCCATAAAATGAAAAGCCATAAAAAGACTTCGATGTTTTCAAATACTTTAAGAACATGAAAAAAAAAACCCAAAACTTTTCAAGGACTAACATCACTGTATTTTTTGAGTATGCACAAAACCAAATAAGGTACTATTCACTAAAAAGAGGCTTTTTAAGGAAGCTACTAAATATTAACAAAAGTGACAAAACACCTGAAATAAAAACAAATAAAATTCTGCTCACTGTAGGCAGAGTCTTAATCTGTTCCCAGCACTTAAGTGTTGCAGATGGAAAGTAAGAATTTATTTGTGACTTCTCTGCTGGACACGAAATAGTTGGTTGAATTGCAGTCTCATAACTATATAAAAACCAGCAGTCCCTGTGCACCATCATTATATTGGGACTGCATGTCCCTGCAACCAGCTCCTTCAAGATCAGCAGTGCTCCAGCACAGCCACAGAGACTGGCACTAGCACCCACCTCAGCACCAAGGGCAGCCTGCTTCGACAGCAGAGCCTCTAAGGTCTGTCAAATATAAAAAGAATAAGCTGGTATCTAAAAATGAAGTAAAAAATCTATCCTAGATTCGTGTCTCAGATATGTGGACACAGTTTTAGGCTGTACATGTGTCGCTGTCATTGCCACAAAAGCCTTTCTAAAAAATGGTAATTTCCTGAGTGTCCTATGCAGCTACACAAGCACCCAGATGGAACACGAATTAGCAATTGATTTCATTAATTAGAAAAGTTCCTTTGAAGGAAGTGAACGTTACTGACAGAAGCAGTTTGCAAGTATTGTTCTCTAATGAAATCTAAACTGTCATTTCAACAAAGGCAAAGGTTTTTTCCCTAACAAGCGACCAGCACTGGAAACTAATTAGAAGCCGTAGGTATTTTGCTGTACTTCAGACTGAGTGAAAGGCTGATCTCGAATGGCCAGTTGCACATGGCTCGGCTTGTACAGATGAAGTTAACAAGTCACTCGAACACCCTTTTACTGTCAGGTTACACAAGCCTGTCCCAGTGCTGCTCATCTGAACGGGCAGACTGGAATGTGGTCGTTCCCACATTTCCTCTATTGCTCTGCATGCCCCACCACGGGCCACGATGCATGTTGGACACATGCTTAGATGCTGGATACATTAATTTTCATTCCTTAAAAGTATAACACAGAGGAGAACATTTTTTTGTACCTGCACCTCTAATTGTAAGCATAATTCTTGACTCACGTTCTTTTCTTTAAATCAGTCAAACGAATGGTTACTACGTGGTATAAGGTAACAAAAAGAAAACACACAAACCCAACAGTGCTGCCAGCTACACACTGTGCAGAGCACGATGGACACACCGTGTAAATGTGTACAAGTGCTAAAGAGCTTTCATGACAAAACAAGTAAGCTACAGATGGTTTTAAATCAAGGACTGTACTCAAACTGATTGCTATTTATACAGTCTTCCTTATTTAAATGAAAACTCATCAGGTTTGGTTCTACTAAAATTTCCATCAACAACATGCTAAGTGGCAGTTGATTATTCTAAAACACTGAAAAATAACAATAAATTAATTGTTTACAACAAAACAACCTGCATGCATTTGTCCCCTTAAAATGAACAAAACTGGATCGTATCCAAATGACCAAGAATTTTGGCCCCGAACAACTAATATAACTTGTTTTAATAAAATTTTGTTTAATGTTATGAATATGCAACATTTTAAACTGTGGAGTAGCCTGAATTATTGCTTGAAACTCTCAAGTTTGTTTTAAGAGTGAGACCTCATAACCACAGTGTCTAATGAGTCCTGATAAATGATAATGATAATGAGTCCTTTGGTCTTTAAACAAACTGTACTAGCCACTGACCTATTTTCAAAGTTTAACCAATTCAGCTTGCACTTATAACAAAAAAATCTACTACTCAGAGGACAAAGAATATGATCTTCCATTAAAATGCTATTTTCCAAAAAGAAGAAATGTAGAAAAAAAATGGAACAAAGCTGCATTTGAACCATAGTTAATTAAAAATGTATCTAGCACCATGCATTTAAAAAAAAAATTTTGGTTATTGGCACCAGTGTCCATGCCCATCATGAAGGGCAGCCTGCTCCAAGAGCAGAGGTTCTAAGCTGAATGCACAAGACTCAGATGGTATTAGAGGATGAAGTAAAAATTTTGTCCTGGATTCACTTCACTGTGTAGACAGTTTTAAATTGTACATGTGTCTTACTGTCATTGCCGCAAAGACCTTTCCAAAAAATTGGCAATTTCCTGAGCATCTAATGCAGCTATACAAGTATCCAGAAGGAATACAAATTAGCAATTTTCACAAAGAATTGGCTGATATTAACTTTCCAAACAATGGATTTTCACTCAAAGGAAGAAAGGACTATCTACCTGTGATTTCTGAACAGTGAATTCTGCCTGTAGCAGAGCAAGTGAAACTATGAAACATCATTTACATTTCTCTTGCATCTTTCTTTGCTTTTTTTTCATAGAGATCCCCCAACTTACTATATTCTCATTCAGTGTTTGCAATGAATTTAAGGCTATTTGCCTCAAGTCTTCAACACTGTGAGATACATAAAATTATTTATGATTACCGTAAATTATTAAAAAAATTTCTAGTAACTATTTGTTTGGCAAAGCAAGTATTTGTACCCTCATATTATATGAGCCAAATAATATTTTGAGGAACTAGAAAAATTCCCATGCAGCCTGTTGTGCTACATAAAACTTAAATGAGCAGTTTTTCTGTACAAGTATTTCTGTAGAAAAATTTCTGTAGAAAAATTAGCACCTTTTGCCTGTGTGAGATATGCATAAAGTAGAAGAACAAAGAAGAAAGTCAGAAGTGATGGTTTGAGCATATATTCTAGTACTTAGCAATAATAGTTCATTAAAATTAAAAAAAAAAAAAAATACTCCTTAACCAGGAAATAATCCTTATCCAGGACTGACTGCGGATGCAGTTTGAAAACAGAATATGGTTCTCTTAATCATCTTACTCCCACAAAGTAGCAATGATGTTGTGCTTAGCATGTGCCCCTAAAACCAATCCTTCGGTGAACTGGTGTTAGCTAACAATAAATATTTAAACAGACCAGCCATATCACCACTTCTTAAAAAACAAACAAAGCACAAATACACAAAGAAAACCTAACCTTGAAATACTCCCTATGATATATTAATTATATTGTAATAAAACTTCTCTAGGAGAAATCAGGTTGCAACAGCTTCATGGCACCTCCTCTTTAATGCACATCAACACCAGCAATGTGGAGTTGGACTCAGAAGTGAGGGGATGAGACTGATTTTAACCTCTTCAGAAGTCATTCATCCTCCTTTACAGTAATATGAAGAACACCCAACCTGGTGAAGCAAATACCCACTATATTTGGGATTAAAAAAATCTGGAAACAATCCTGGTTTCTTTGAAACAAAGGTAAAATTTGAGATGTAGGGTAAAAGCAAGCAGACAAAAGTCCCCAAGGATCTTACAGGTAGAAGTTCAGACTAGAAACATATGGGTGTTTCTCAAAGGATGCAGCAGGCAGCACTGGAGAGAAAAAAAAAAAAAACTGTTTGGGAAGCAGTTAAAAATTCTTGGTACTGCACTTCACCTACTTTGTTTGTGGATGAGTTACTGAACATTTGAAATGTTGATTTACTCCAAAGCTTGCCTGTGATGTTCTAAGCAATTCACAGGCCACCTGTTCAGAGTGCAAGTTTTGGGGAGAGAGAAGGTAAGAACCTCAAACCACGGAATATAGGAAACAAGAAAATTACTCTTTGTCTCTTGGGCCATTTGTCAGAACTTTCTTCCTCACAGGGATCAAAGAAATACTGGAATACCTGAGACACAGCCATCAAATTTTCTTCTCATTTCTAGAACAACTGCATTGGAAGTATCATCCTGAAAGTAGGAGTAAAATCACAAAAGATGGACAGAAAGTAGAGTTATAAAGTTTCATTGCATTTCTTTTTTTGTGAAAATAATGTATTTCAAAATCACTAAGGACCAAGTAATTTTTTAATAATTAATAAGATCTACAATACTCAAAAGAATTTGAGGTAGCAGAGAATATTCATCAGTTCACAATACTCTTTAAATTGCTGATCAAATTAGTTCAGAAGATGTCTTCTGTTACTAAGGCATAAGTACATGTTGTACAAATCCCAGATACCCAAGTTATATTACTGATTTTTATATGGGTGATAAAACACAGTGTTTAAAAACCTATTTTTATTACTGCTTTAGCATAATTCTTATTGTAACTTAACCCTAGGCACAGAGAGAGAGAGAGACTAAAGCAACCTTTTCCCTCAAAATTCTAGTGCTTTCCTGACAAAGATGTTGTTAGCCAAATCTTAATATTCTTTTTCTGCATTACTCGTGCTCTGTTACATTGTCTAGGAAGGTCCTTTTTTTAGGAAATAAGAAGGGACAGAGAATATTTTTTCTGCTAATATGATCTAAACAAATAAGATAAAGAATTCAGATGCTACAAGGACGTACTGTTCCCCGCTATGTTGTAACTTTATTAGTAATAATTATGAGAATAAGTTACACACAAAAATCATTCAAGAGAGATTAAAGGCTTATGCTAAACTTATAAAAGCTATGACCTAAAGGCTAACCTTCAGATATTAAAAAAAGCTTCCAAAAGGCAAAGAAGAACATGCTATATATGGAAAGATAATCACTTCATAAACTTTAGGCAGATGTCTAAAGAAACATATCACTCTTGCTTTGCTTCATTAGAATAGAAATTAGAAATACAAACGGAAAGAGAAATCATAGTTTTCAGCCTTGATAGACTCCAACAGAACACACCCTTTGAAACTACTCTTTATCTCATACCCTTTCTGTAGATGGAAGAGGTACAAATGCTGTGCATAAGAGACAGACTTATTTGTACAGTCAAAAAAACCCAACTCCTCAACCTCCCTTCTCCATGGATTATAATTTTGTTAATTCAGCCAATCGGGCTATAGGTTTCTATGCCAATGGAATTTTCTGCTTTCAAAGACCCAGAAAGGATACTTCAGTAATCGCAGAATTATACTTTCAGGAAACTCCAGGATATCCAGCCCAAAACCTGACTTTATTTCCTTGCCTGGTAACCAGACTTGAAGAGTTCAGCACATGGCCCACATGCTCAGAAACACCCCTGTGAGCACAGCAGCAAAGCCTCATTCCTCTTGCTATGGGCAGGCCAGCAAGTTTCTACCTGCACTGAGGAGATCAGGCAGTGTGTGAAGAAAACTGTTTCACCGCCGTGTTGGAACAGTAAGCACCACCATGTACTGCCAAAAATATTCACCAATACCATCCTACTTTCCCCCATGACCTCTGAAATAGGCAACTGCTGAAGAGGGAGAGCATGAAAATCCAACACTTGCTATCACTTAGAAGCTAGCTCATCGCAGAGGAGAATGATTTCAAGGCTGGTAAGGTCTTAAAAGACAGGTTATTGGGATTTCTCTACATTCTATTTCAAAATCCATAATAAAAAAATCGCCAGAATAATTCAATAGAACAGCAACAATGAAAAATGCTTTCATTAAAGCATAATGTTCTTCTTTGGTCACAATTTATCCCTTATTATCCATGATCATTCATACTGCCCACAGAACCATACAACCTTGTAACTGCTTCATACAAAATAACGGGATAATTGTGTACTTAACAAACCCTACAAGAGTACAAAACCGTGATCTTATGAGAGTACAAAACAGTTTTGCAACTGGTATCAAAAGGGTAAGGGGGAAAACTAAAAGCAGCTATGACTTATAGATTACTAGAAACTGTATAATTAATTCCACTTAACAATTACAATCTGTTTATTGCCTCTCTTTCTTTTATTTTTTTAAATCACATTGCATATAAAAAGAGATTTGAATTTAATTCAGGCACATTCCAGAGCATGTGGTATTCTGGAAGTGCAACTTTAAAAAACCTCAAAATTGTGTTGTTGTTGTTGTTTTTTTTTTTCCTTAAGAGACATCCTTTTCACGTGGAAGATTATTAACCATATTGTTTTGTCAATTCAAATATTTTTTTTAAAGTATTAAAGAATTCTGAAAAACTAGTCTAAGTCTTGAACCCACTCAACAAAATTGGTGTGTTTGTTTCCAAAGCATAAGTTATAAGGGAGGATGGAGGGGGAGGGAATGTTTTTTATTTAGATTGGTGTTTGGTTAGTTTTGCCTTTAACAAAGAGTGGAGTCCTTGTTAAAAAAAAAAAAAATTGCATAACTAAAATTGTCTTAAGTATTTCATTTGCATCAGTATTTTGCTACTGCTGTTTTTTTAATAAAAAGATGATGCTATTTCTAGACATTCTTCACAGAAAGCTTATTGAACTTGGTGTTCATTCATTTGCAATAAAATCAATAAAGATCAACACTATCTACACCTGTATCAGCAACAGTAGATGACAAGTCTGACAGGGTGAGATCTAAAACACACTGTCTTTTCCCTCCAAGTGGAATTAACCAGCAATTCCTCAGACACTCTGGTGACAGGGAACTGTGTTTATATTTTAGATAGTGACCGTAATAAGCCAAACATTAATGACCATCTCTTTCCAGGCAAAACAAACCATTTTTGTAACAGAGTTTGTTTCTCTAAAGGTTTATAACAGACAGTAATTGTAAATGTATGATTTTAATCTCATCTTGAGGAATTTGTGCTGAAGTTCGCTTTGTACATCCAGCCAAACTAAAGATTTTTGTGCCCTGTGAACTGAAAACATTTGATTATCACAAAGATGCTAACATTTTTCTTTATAAATCAGAGTGTAAGCCACAAAAGTGAGACAGCTGAAGACTTCCTAATAAGAAATACGTCCATGAATTGTCAATATTACAGTTGTTTCATCCCAAATAAAACTTACGCATGAGTGTCTTGTTTGTTTTTATTTGCTTTCATGTTTTTCCTTTGCTTAGCTCCTTGTTATGCTTGAAACAGCTTTTCTGGCTTTTTAAACACGTTTTTTTCAGAAGCTTGTAGGAACATAAGAGAATTGTATTGCCTGTGAAAGGAGTCCAAAGAGCTCAGACTGTCACTTCCAACAGTGGCCAAAAGCAAACGCCCAGGCAGTAACATAAGTGATCCATAAGAACAACCCACCTATTCCCCAGCTTCCAGACACTTGACAGAATCACTGAGTCACATATGGTGGTGGCTTCTGTGTATGGCATTATCTCCATCTCCTAAAATCCCTCTGCAATTCCTTCAGTTTCCCTCACTATCCCAAATAAGTTTACACCATCAGCAAACCTTGCCATTCAGCTGGTCTCCAATTAAATATATGTTCACCTGAATGAGCATTTTTAATGTCAGGTTAATCAACATTTGTAATATCAGCTACAATAAAATCATGATAATACACGATGAAGAAACATCCTCATTACAAGGTGGTTTGTTTGTTTTCTCAGTTCTCAGTAGAAACTCTCCAAAAATGGAATGCAGATATGAGTCTAGGCTCTGACTTGTGAGGTTTCTACAAGTTTCAGGATGAAGAGGTAGTGGAAACAGACAGCAGTAATGAAAGAAGGCCTATTAAAAATGGGCAAGAAAGACTCAATATTAATGGCTACCTTGCAGCCATTCCATCTGCTGGCACCAGGAGTATCTGCAGATCTGTCCTTTCTGAATCAGGTCCACCCAGGGAGAGGATGACAGGAAAATGTACGTAACATAAGACAGAAAACAAATTAACAACAAATAAAGCTTAGTTATCTTCTTTGCTTATAGAAAAAACTGTTTCAAATTCCAGATCTAACTGAACATCCTTATACTAAGGGAAAAAAAGAAAAAAAAAAAGGTGCTGTTTCAGCAGCAAAGAGTAAGAGCAATATTCTGGTAATGGNGTATACTGAGGTCTGCCCAAAACTAAGTGTGCCCGTGGTTGGATAGATGACTTGTAGAATGCTCTTCATCTTATCCCATCACAGGAATCCTGTCAGTCCCCATCAACAAGTTAAACAAAGCATCCAGTGGCATGCCTGGTGATAGAGGAGCTTGTCTATACAAAAGACTTTCCAAGCCTGATGAACTTTGCACCTGCCTAGTGAGATCTGGAGGAGGTTTTTATTTCCAGGAAAGACAGAAGGGCTCCAAGGAAACGTCCTGCAGGAGCAGACAAACACAGGGGAACAAGTAAGACTCACTGAGAGAGTCAGATGGCAAAAACCTGTATTCACACCTGGTAAGTTTCTTTCACCTTTCTTCTACCTTAATATTCCAAGGTTCTCAGAGCAAGCTAACATTTTAAAAATCAGAAAATTACGACAACACAAAGAAGAACACCTGAAAACTTGCCTCTATGGGACATTTTTTTGTTGTCTTGCACTGTTGGTAAGCCTTCAAATGACCTTTTCAAGGTCTTGTGTACAACCTGTATAGTGGCCCACTCTGCCAGAAATTAAGTAATATGCCATTGGCAGGGCTCAGGAAAACAAAGTTAATGAGGCAGTTGTGTTCCTGGGACTGCTTCTTGGACCTCCCCAACTGCTACTGAATACGCAGCTTACTACAGCTGCTTCATGTGTGTGCCCATAAATATGCAGGAAATGCTGGAGAAATACAAAGAAGTAAATACCAAATCCCCATCTGGGATTCTGTTGCATAACTCTGAAATTCATGGAAATCTTCCTGATTTCAAAGAACTGACACCTCCGTAAGCTAAAGGATCTTAAAGACCCCTTAAAGCACCCTGAAGAATGTATCTTATGATAAAGAGCAAGAATAGATATAAAGGGGCAGGAAGCATTCTTGTGGTAAGAGGGGAGAAAAACTTACAAAGGGAAAGGCCAGGAACAATAATCATATCTTAGGGGCTCATCACAACAGCTCTGTAAATTAAGGAAAGCAAAAATCAGTGCACATACCAGGGAAGCAGCTGCTGCTGAGCAGGTACCTGCACACCAACTGAATGTCCAATTTCTATATTTGATACAGGGACAGAATTTGTTACCTTGCCCCCCTGCTGGCAACTGTTGAGAACAAAAAGCACAGCAGAAGGAAGGCAGAAACAACTTAAAGTTCTCTCAATATCAACAGCTTGGTACTCGTATAGTATTTACAGGGGAATGCTGCCAAGACATTGACCTCCAACAAAGCCTAGTGTGTGAATCAGTGAGGTTCAGCATAATCCCCTCGTAAAACCTGGTGGTGAGTCACCAGCACAAATAGCTTCCTGCTCGTTTTGTAAATGAGGAAGAGGCAGGAAAGGGATGAATGAATGAACGAATAAACGGTTTATATATTTCTTTTCTCTGAAATGCTGGCTCTGAAGAGGACACAGGCGAACAGAAAGCAGCAGCAGTTGCTCATGGCTATCACACATCAAAAATGGTAGACAAAAGGGTCAGAGAAGAAAGCAACAACTGTAAGACATGGTTCCAGACAAAAAGATTAATGTCTTCTTAAGAGAGTCTGATTCTCAGACATATTATCAGCTTAAACATTGCTTAACATTTTTAGGTCTGAATGAACAATGTCATATCTTCTCCATTGTAGAGCTTTTAAAATCTTTCTCGCCTAAAAGACAATCATAAAATTGTTCAGGCTGGAAGAGACCTTTAGAGGTCATCTAGTCCAAACACCCTATAATTAGAAGGGACAACTTCAACAAGCCCAGGTTGCTCAGTCCTGTCTAACCTGACATTGAATGTTCCTGGGGATGGGGCATCCACCACCTCTCTGGGCAACCTGTTCTGGTCTTTCACCACCTTCATCGTTAAAAAAAAAAAAAAATTGCCTTATATCTAATCTAAATTGATCCCCTTTCAGTTTAAAACCATTACCCCTTGTCCTATCACTACAGGCCCTGCTAAAATGTCCCTCTCCAGTTTTCTTGCAGGCTGCGTTTGAGTACTGAAAGGCCACAGTAAGGTCTTCCCAGAGCCTCCTTGTCTCCAGGCTGAACAACTCCAACTCTCTCAGTTCTTCCCCACAGGAGAGGTGCGTCAGCCTCTTCCTCATCCTCATGGCCCTCCTCTGGACCCACTCTAAGTAGGTACTCTCTTAAGTCTAGGATGTGTTTCTTCAATTACTACAGCTATTCTGGGTTTCCAGATGAAGATATTTAAATGACCCGGCATATCATAAACAGCTTTATTAAGTTATGACTGGACAAAACTCCAGTTGTATATACCCATATATCAACATTTAAAAAAATTTAATCTGTGCTTCCTAAAGGCAAAGAATCAGAGGATCTGTAAAGTCCTTAAAACTTTGATTTTAAGGAATGAAGAGGATCTACCACACACAAAGCCACCTTCAATGTCATGCAAGAAAATAAGTATTCTAAAGGACTGTTTTTCCCCTATGAAGAACTAAAAGGCAAAATTTCCCTTACAGCTTGTGCCAGGTAGAGAGCTGCAATTGTACAATTTTCTATGAAATCTGCTAATATCTCACAGGTAACTTACTAATTTTTCAGTTCATTGCTTGGCTAGAGATACCTAAATTAAATCTGGACATGTCACATCCTTGGAGTCACCCGTTTATACTGGGAGAGTGTCAGGAAGAGATCTGCTTTCAAAGACAGCTGTGTCAGCAGATGCTGTTGTAATTATGGTACCAGACTGACTTTCATCAGTAAGATGATCCATCCCTTGCTTCAAAATACCATTCCTGCAAGGCCTTGAGAAAGTCTCTTAACCACTCCACACTCCACCTTAAAAAATGAGTCAGGTTATAGAAATTATATCAAGAACCCAGGTTAATAAGGTTGTACCTGGATTCAAATTAATCAAATCTCCCTAAAAGAGATTCTCATTTTTTAAACATGTATTTTTGTTTCTGAAAAAGGTGAAAATTTAAATACGTAGTTTTAATTGCTTCCTGCTTTAAACATGTTGAGCAATTCTGAAACACTTAAAATGCTTTGGCATGTAGTCAAATAATATGAAAAATGAAAATTAATTTCTACCATTTTCATTTTTCTATTGTCAAAATGCAAGTTTTCTCTGGTTTGTCATCTTCCGGGAATGGCCAGTTTTACTAATCACAGAAAGCTCATTTGGCTATTTACAATCCTCTTGTGCTCCCTAAAAAGCAATTAAAATAAAACTTCACGTTAAGATGTCTTTATCTCATCAGATGCATGGATGATTCAATTCTGCTTAATTACTTTGATGCCCAACTGGAATAAACTTGGTTTAGGATAGCAGAAAAAAATGAAGGAAACAAACCAAAAAGGATGGCCAAATGAAGGGAGTCTAGTACCCAATACTTTTATCTCAGAAATGCATATTTTTGTTAGAGCTAGAGGAAGCCTTTATATATCGAATTGTCCCTAACTTTCTATGTTTTTCTCAGAAATTCACAGGGAGGAGGCCTCAACTCCAGGAACAGAAAGCCAAGAAAATATAAAACTAGTCCACTCCATTCCAGTGCATTAACTTATGGTGCCTCCATGTGCCTTACCATTACTATGGTGATTTCTACTAGAGGAGCTGAAGTCACGGTCAAGAATTCAGGGACTAAAACTGAGAGTAAAGTACTTATTTTGCAATCAAAAGCAATGTTTGCAAAAAGATTCTTCAGTGAATCTGTGTGTCTGTCTACCAAGGCAGAGAGGTGCTCCAAGGCATGTATATTCCCTGGATTTGTGCCAGTGGAAGCGATGTGACATCGCAGAATTATTTTCTAAAAATGATTATTAAAAAAGAAGAATGGTTCCCAACTATCAAAGGAAAATAAAAACTTGAAGATGTGCCTCATTTGCAACAAATCCCACACACCATATCCATTGCTGTATTATCAGACAAGCACTTTTACTACTGCTTTGTACTCAGTTATTTGTAAAGTAGCAATTAAACGTTGTGAACAAGTCTTCACTCATTCTTGAAAACAACCAGAAGCACCAACAATGTTTGATATACAGTTATTGGCCGGCACACAACACAGGGGGTTCTGCCTTACAATCACAGGATACCAGATGAAGCTTTCTGTATTTTTACTATTTAAAGATGCATTTCATATCTATTTCATTTTTAATCATCTTGCTTTGTAGAAAGCTATTCTTTTATTCCTGTCAATTTCCCCCCCCTCCATTTTCTATTATGTGCAATACAGCATGACTCTTTCCACACAGATATATACCAGTAGACTTGTCTCCATGCTGCAATATAAAAAAGGTAGTAATAGGAAAAGAATCTAAACTTGTCAGAATTTTTTATAATTACCATACTGACAGTAATAAGTCAAATTACACCACAATCACCAAAACTTGTTTTTAAACCTCTAATCATTCAGTAATGAGACATCATCGATATCACATACAAGAGAAATTACTTGTTCCCTAGAAGTTATAGCCTGAAGTCAGAAAGCAGGGTTTCCCTCTAGAAGAGATCTATAAATTACACTACACTTCCTGAAAATCTTCAGCAGTGAATCTCAGACAGGAAATGAGGAACTTCTAGTTAACTTCCTTGAAATCACCTTACTAGCTTGTGGAAGAGGTAGGGACACAAATAATTTTTTCTCTCACTATGGTGCCTATCAGGTGGACTAGAGTAATCCGTTTTTTCGAATTCTTCCATACTTTGTATTTTCTTGTTATAGCAGATGTTACTGAGGCATGGAGTAACCACAAGACTAAATACAGGACACGGTCACAACACACTGTGCAGCTTTACACATCAAACAGAACCCTCAGGATTACCGTGATTATCTGTTACAGTACCACTCAGAACTGGTACATTTAGTTTTTAATTCAGAAGGAGAATGGAAAGTGGCAAAAGTATAACAGGACTATTTTTAGTGGAGCGATCTATAGGGGAGGAAAACCCTGTATGTTACTCCTGCTCAAACCAAGTCTTCAGACAAGGGCTCTAGGTGCATGTTCTCTCTGTAGGTAAGAGCCTGTCTTGGACTTCCAACATGCAATTCATTCCAGGCTTACACTGGCCTTCAGGAACATACACCGTGGTACTGGAGCAGCAGACTGTGGGGTGAGCCCCTTCTGCAGACAACAGCAAGGCACCCAGCACTAAAAAAAACACCCAGAGAGGGATCATTTACTTTGTAGTGTCTTCCCCAGGACGACGAACTGCCCACAGTCACACAGGAAGGCCTGCCAGCCTTAGACATCCCAGATCTGCAGGGCATTACCACCCTCACACCTGGCCACCCTGCCATCTCATTGCCCAGCCAAGGGACTGCTCAGAAAACCTTGTCTTTAGCCCTCATCACTTAGGGAGAAGAGAAGAAGTACATGAAGAGAGAGGATGCAACTAGAGTAACACATGGACCCAAGAGCTAACTTCTCCCAGGTTATACAGCATAAGGTTATGTCTGAGCTACTAAAAAATACTCACACTAGGTCTACTTTGAAAGAAAACTGGAGAAGCCAACTGACAGGGAGAGCAGAAGAAGCTACATAAGCCTGAGTAAGGGACTGCTTTAGCAACAGTCATATGGTGCCTCTGTGACACAAGAAAGGCCAGCTGGCCATACAGAGGGGATATTGCTACGAAATACATTTAGTAAAGCACGTTGATACACCATGACTACAATGGGAGAAACAGAACCAACAAGCTGCAGAGAAAAAGCAGCCAGCCAGAAATCACTCAGAGAAGACGTCTTAGAGACATAAGCAAAGACATTTGTGAAGGGAAGAGAGATAAGCATGCGATCCTTATTGAAATAAACGATGCTTCCCTTCTGGCATAAGCCACAACAGGTAAGAGCCCTAAAAGCATAAGCTATTAAAGCAGTCATTGCCCAAAGACTTACTCATGTGCTAGAAAATGTCACCACTTAACAGAGAGCAGACTGGTTGGAACTGGAACCACTTCTTGACAGTGACATTTCACCATCAGTTTAGAGGAACTGAAGCATAACACGTGCACAGAGCACTGCTGCAGAGGCTGCCCACCTGCTCTGGTGACAAGGTGATCCTTACATTAGATGTCCTTTCTGAAGAAACGCTATGAATGTTCCCCATCTCCTCCCGAAACAAACTGTAATTTCTTTGTTTATATACAACATCACCTGTCAAACACACGGTTGCAATCTATTTGGAAAACCTAGTTTTATTTTACTTTTGATTGATTTTGTTAGATGTGCACACCATCCCAAAATGCACTTGAATTTGCTTGTTGTATACTACCAGACCAGCTCAGTCTGTCAAACGTGTTAAAGCCATGCCCCTTCCTGCTTCGGTAACTATGGAAGGCTTCCAAGTGCTTCTTCTGCCCAAAGTGCAGCAAAGGATAGAAGAGAAGACAAAGAGTCGTAAGTCCAAAAAAAACCCCAAAACAAAAGCAAAAAACCAACCAAACAAAAAACAAACACCAAAAAAACCCAAACCCAAAACAAACCCACACCTGGTAATTCCCAGCAGAACCGTCTTTATAATGACATTTCCTTTTCTTGACATAGATACTTGTCGGCTAGGAACTTTGCAAAGACTCTGAAATCTGTAATTCACATAAGCCAGAACCAACTACACCAACATAACACAGACTGGGACAGGAAGCACATGACTTAATAACATGACACTAAGGCTAAGAGGAAATTTTTGAACTCCCACATTCTTCACCGGAAAGCTTCTCCACGCTCATCTTTTCACGAAAAATGTTTCTCAAAAGATCAAGCCCACAGACTTGCAAAGCAGGAAAGAGAGAGAGCTACCACACAAAGCCCAGAAAAAGGATTTAACTGAAGCTGGGTGTGCCAACCAGCACCCTGCACCCCCCTGCACAGATGTAGGGGAGAAGGAGAAAGGAGAAAGTACATCCATATACTCTTTTATTAAGACAAAAAGGAGACTTTTCTATTTTTGTTTCCTCATTGGAACAAAACCACAATTTTCAAAGTGCTTTCTCAAAAGCAATATTTTTGGTTTTGAACAAGCTCTAGCAATAATCCATTACATCAAGTGTCAGCTCCAAGCATTTGAAAGCTGTAGATCACCTCAGACATCTGCTTTTAAAAGGCAAATTGCTGACTCATTTCTGATCCGCCATGCTTGACATTCACATCCTGTCTTAATGACAGCCCAACCCTTTTGTTTCTTCCCTGCACTTTCTTAAATAAGCTTAAATTATTTGTCCATTAGATATACTCAGTGTTGAGGATAATACTGCAGCATATTTCAAGTCCTTTCAAAAATCAAATGAAAGATACTTGTTATATTTTCTTAAAGGATTTCTTTTATGCCTGTATTATCATTTTACTTCTCCAGTTACCCTAACAATTAATTTTCAAGTTTACATAAGAATTTTAACTAATCAAATACTAACTTTAAAAAAAATGTTGTTTCTGAACCAGAATAAATGGAAACCTTAGCTTCCGATTATCAAAATACACAGGCAGAAAAAAAAAAATTCCTTTAGAATAGTTTTAAACAACTAACTATTTACATGCATTTTTTAAAGATTAAAATGTTTAAAAATTAAAATTTGCCTTTACCACTGTGAATTTTAGAGAAACTTTATTCTCTTTACAAGTTCTTCCCACAAAGAGGCACTACCTCAAAACTCAACAATGGGAAAATGTTAAGAATCAAAAAAACCCCAAAACTGCCAAACAGGAAAAAGCCAATTAATTTAAATATTAATTTAAAAGTAAACTACCAAGAGGGGGGAAAAGAAAATTATGGGGCAAAAGGCTCTATGTTTTCTGTTTTATCTGCCTTAAAAATGATGATAAGCTTGAGCTAAAATTTCAAACACTTTTATAATAAAAGCAGTGTAATTTCACTGTGTAGAAAAGAGATCAGGATAAACTCCACTGGTGAGGATCTGAAACGGGATTTCTGGTTTAATTTCCTCTGAGAAGCCAGTGCACGATTGTCAAAACCATGTAATGAAGCAACATGCAGTAAGTAGGTAGTAAGTAGGGACCCACAGGGGCTTTGCATTATAACCACACCACTGATCAGAAAAACACTAATGCATATGCAACCAGTGATGGATAAAATATTGCAGCACAACAAATTTATTTTTTCATTAAAAGACAAAAGATAAAGCCGTGGAAGCAGCAATGGATGTACTTTTGTTCCGTAAAGAAATTGGTTTACCCAGACTTAAATTAGCTTCATTATTAATTTTTTTTATTTAGTTACATTTGAAGAGGAGATAGAAACATGAAACTGTGTCCCCTGGTTTCAAACTATAAACCACTTCTTTGTGCAGAGGAGAAAAACTGAAAATACCATTACACAAATCCTGCTGCATGACTATATTCGTGGAAGAGGAAAATGTATGGGCCCAAAAGCAGATCTCTCAATGACAAAAATAATATCCAGGAGTCATTAGAAATTCAATTTTTATTTTATTAATGTAAAAATAATATAATTTCATGTATACGTAACCTAGATAAAGACAATTTTTAGCTTTTTACCTGTTACTAGATTTTATCAATGTAGAATTATATGAACAAGGAATCTGCCTGCTGTCACTGAAGCACAGCATCTAAAATTACTATTGGTCAATCTACCTGAGCAGCCAGATTTCTAAGATACCTGGGCTCCTCAGAGCTGCCTTGATTCTCAGCAAAGTTGCTAGTTACTGAACATGTTTTCCAAACATAACCAATTATTTTAAGCCAATTTATTTTGCAAAGCCCAAATATTGTTCCTTGAGGAAAAAGAAAATTAAAAGTAGAGCTGACATAGAGTGAGGCTTAAGCAATTTAGTCCCAAGGTTACTGGTTTCGTACACTCCCACCGGGAAGCAGTATCCAACATCAAAGTTGTGTTTGCCTCATCCTTCCAACTTGTTTTCCTTTATTAAGTCCTTTTAGCTATGCCAACCTGCTGTAATTGCTGTTTAATGAAATTGATAACATTGTACCTAGTGCTCAACTTTCACTTTATTAACCAGAGCAAAGCGCTCTCCAGTAAATCTCCACAACACTTAAGGTTTGCGATTCAATGATCTTTGCTCATTCTCCAACAATTAAAGGATTGTCTTATTTTGGTATACGGGTCTTCTAAAAGCTTTATAGTTTAAATTTCATAGAGAATGGGTTTAACTGAATGCATAGGGTAGATTCTTGGAAAATAAATTATTCGTAATTCTCCTGGCACATGAACAATTGCTGTTCTTCTAAGGATACATTAAGATTTATGAACCATCTTTGTCTGAACTGCCATTTGCAAGAAAGGGTAATTACCAAGCCTTTCAAAGTAGCTATATTAATTCAAGCAAAGTAAATGCTAAACACTAAGCAGTATAACTACAGTACTTTACTATATCAAAAAGACGGAAAACATGGCACGTTAACAAAGTCTAATACTTAGCATTCTTTCAAAAATAAATGTTATTTTAAACACAGAAGAGCCTCTTAAAAGTAGTTATGTAGGAATAAAAAAGTACTGCTTCGTTGGGCAAATTGATATGAACATTACAAGCAGTATTTTTTCCTGTTTTTCCTTTTCCTCTCATGTAAAATTATTTTACTACCATCTTATGATACTTCAATTGTCTCTCAGGTGGCCACAAAACACGGATCCTGCTACCTACCCTGCCACACTAACGGAAGAATCTTTCACACGAGAACTTAGTTTTCATTCCTCTGATAAATATTAGTTAACATATATTAAACCAAAATTAAACAAAACAACACAAAAAAAAAAAAAACCAAAAAAAAAAACCGGAACTTTTTGACATTGAATAGCTTTAGAGATCAACTATCTCAAGGAAAATTTTATTTTGAAGAGGTTTTTCCCACACTGGCCCAGCCCTTGCTGTATTGATCAAGGGAAGCATTATGTGACGAAGGCAGCACTAAAGCTAAACTTAACTTCACCAGGACTGAACCCAAGAAGGTGAAGCCTGCTAAAGTCCATCCACTGGGCAATGCCAAGCCTGATTTTAAACATCACTTTCTCCTCATTAAGTTGAGAATTTCAGCAGCTTTAGACCTTTTAATAATATATACTTGCATCTTCAGTAAATAAAGTATTTCAAAAAAAATGCCCTCACCCTCCAAAAGAAATAAATTTAAAAAAAAAAAAAAAAATCCATAAGTTGTGCAAATGGTAGTCTTTACAGGAACTGTTCTTCTCTGAAGATAGTAATTTCATCCCCTAGTATAAGCCAAACCAGTTTCCACAGCCCTTCCCATCCACACTGCCCTCACTTTTAATATGAACTTAAATATCTGCTTTAATGGAGTAAGATAAAAATACTTTTAAATTACTTATAGATAGCATCCAAATCATTGCTCATTCTTTTTATACTCAGCTAACCAGCTTAATTGAATGGTAAGCCATTACAGAGGTAAAAAGTCAGCAAGATTCAGACGGAATACATACAGAAATGTCACACAGAACAGCAGTAAAGTAGAAGGGTGATATAAGAGATGCTGATCAGCGAGAGGTTTTGGCATGAAAACATTTTCTCCTGCTAATGATATAATTCAAATTATCTGGCTGCATCAAAGAGAGACAGAAGCTAGTGTCTAAAATGATGAAGCTACTGAAAGTGTAATAAAGACTTGCATTTATGAGCAGAACCATTAGATAATGCTACACACCATAAATTAGTGTGCCAATAACACAGCATTTGGAAAGACAGACTTGTGATCTACCACACTTTTATGGTCTGCCTTAAGCTATCAGGGTCTTCACCATGTACCTTCCCAGAGGATGAACACCAAGAATTGTTATTGGATCCCCCCTACAAACACAGCACAGCAGAGTTATCATTGATTCTCCCAGACAACATTCAGGATGAAGGATTCTTTCCTATGAGTACGGGTGTGATCACATCTGTCTACTACTTTTAGGAAAATAATTATCTTGCTTTAAGCCTCTCTTTTACTTCTAGTTGCTGTCACGCCAGAATACATGGCTGTTGCTCACTCCTCAGTCCATCAAAGATACACCTAACCATATCTTTTTGCTAATATCTCCAGTTTATCTGACCTATGGTATGGCACCACGTTCAGAGGGTGTTCCTTTCCCGCTACAATGTTGTAATACAAAAGATCAGCAGATTTTCTCTGCTCCTTCAAGGAGCTTGTCCCTGAACAACTTCGGACCATGACAGAGAAGTAAATTCTGAGAAAAAGAATTCCCTGACCCTTGGGACCTAACCATAATTCCCCCAAGCTGACAAGTGATTTTTAGATAACCTACACTGTCTCAGCCACAAACCATTTGTGGGGGATATGCTGCTAATTACCATGTGTAAGATGCTGCTTAATGTCATTAACCCACGGCTTAGTTAAGAAGGGATCTTTTTCACTACTTTAACAGAAGATTACCAGGTAGGTAAGTCCTCAGCTGCACCACCACATCAAAGCCTGCTAGTTGGAACTGTCTAGTGACTTTTATTAATGTTAAGGAGAAAAACTAAATGCAAATTTTGAGAAGGGAAAAATGGGTTGCTCCTCTGAAGTTATGGCTACACAACAAATCTGATTGAATCTAAACCACAAATAAGAATCTTGAAATAATTGATTTCGCATCTGTACGGAAATACTTACATCTATAGCAAGTTACTGAACCATGAAAACAAATATAGAATTGAAATGGAAAAAAAACCCCTCAACTTTTTAGTCTACTTTTCTAAGGAAGTTGGCATAAACCCACATAAAATATAAGTTATGTTATCACAGTGTTGTGGATCTTCTCGAGGAGGACAGTTTTAGTCTGTGGTCTCAGGTTCTAGATCATAAATCCAGAATTAACAAAACATATTAAAAATTCCGTATAATACCAGAATATTGTAGCTTTATTCAGTGAAATATATAACAACACATTTTCCAGAAGATGTAGTATGTAAAACTATAAATTTGACTCTCTCTTGTTATTTCCACCAGATGAAAAAATCTCTTTAGACTCACAGCCTCTCAGTTGTTTCTCACAGTGGTCAAAAAGACACATTTTAAAGCAGGATTTGAAGAAGATGGAAAGAAATACAAAACAAGAAAACCTAGAAAGGCATAAGTACTAAGGGGGGTTTGTTTGTTTGTTTTGCTTTCAGGCGTGCAATACTGTTGCATCTTTCAAAAACCCAGTCATGCATATGTGCATGCTCTTAATGACATAAAAAATTCAAAGAACATAATTCTTAATTATTTTATCACAGAATAGTAACTAGAAAATATCCTGAACTGTATGGACATCCAAAGGTCAAAACTCACGGAAACTGAGCTGAATCAAAAGTGCGAGGTTACTGATGTGAAGAAGGCAGTTTAGGTAATATTAGCACAACACTCCAATTAGCACTGCTGAGAAGCAGCATTTAACCCGAGCAGAACTCACATCTGACAAGGCACTGCTTATTCCAAGTTAGCTCAATTATTTTCACTTGGCAGAACACAGTGCACCTAGATGTACCAGGAGTGCTGCAGAAAAATCATCTCTCATGGAGGACCATCACAGCAGTATTTTTGCTACCTGCCTTTGAGAAAGTCAGGTACCATTTCCTATAACTATGTTCTAAGCAGGTATTGTAAACTACTCTTTTCCTTAGTCCTGATGTTTAAGAGACAATCAAGTCAACAGATATCCAGAATGAATACATACATAGGAAAAATGCCATTTGCTGGCACTTTCCTGAACCAAGGGACTCATTTGTGACGAACATCCATCTGTTCTGATATATAGAAACTGTAAGAATGAAATTCAGCCAGCTGTAACTCCTTCTGGACACCTTGTTGTGGTTTGGAGAATTCTAGGACTAAATTGATATTTTGCCACTGCTTTAGAATGGTACTAAAAATTGATCCCAGAGGGATCAGGCAAATGGTACTTTCAGGAGTATGGGCTAAAAGCCAAGTACTAATCTTTATTTAACAGTGTTCACTTCTCTCTTCTGTTTTATGCACAAGTTGCTTTGCATATACAAAATCAGACTTTTTGAGGCACTTGAGCTATCTGCTGTGAAGGACCTGTGAAATTAGAACTGTGCGTGGATTTCTCATCAGTTTTATAGTATTTCTGGAGAACAAGCAGCAAGGAGCTAGAAATGGCACTTGGTTTTTTTCTCTGTTATTATTAATGATTCAATAATAAAATTATGTGTTTTTTCCCCCATTCTTTTTTTTTTTTTCCCCAAACCTTTTTCATTCTGAAGAAAGCCACAGCTCCGGATACTCCCAGGTTCTTGTCAGACTCCTGCCTTCAAACTGGCCAAGTTCTCTCAACTCAGATATTTAAAACAAGATATATAGCCTCAGTCAATTTCCAGTTTCAAAAGATATTTGTTGCTTGCTTTCAGAAAATTCCTAACCAGCTTTAAACAGTGTACATGTCTATACAGTGAGCTTCTCAGAAATTGTACTTCAGCATGATCTCAGGTGCTAAATAATAAAATTAGTGAATTAAATAATACATTAAAGCCAGGAAGAAGTATTAACATGAAAGGTAAAGAAGAAATGTGTTCTGAAGAAATCAATTCATGAAGCATTACACATAAAATAAGTAGAATGGAGCAGACACATCACTGTGAACGGAAACACAGAAAAGCACAAAACAAAAGTAGAGGAAAAACACTTCTTAAGACAAACTGAAAGAACCCTACTATACAGCTGCAGGAGTACTATTTTCAGGATAACTGTTTACACATTTGTCCTCCACAGGAGAGGGCTGGCAACTACATTTTATGTGTACTGGAACAGAAAGTTTTGAACTCTTGCAGGAAACGCTGCCAGGCCACCAGCTCCTTCCCACTTCCCCAGCTCCCAGCAGAGTACTAACTGATTTCAGGCCATCTCCCTGAGGGATGGCCACTTTACAGGCACTGACTGGGTAGCAGACTGCTGCTTCTCCAGATGGAGACAGGACATAGCTCACTGATCTTAATTCAGCACATGGCACCACCTCACAAATTTTCTTTCAAATAGCTCACAATTACACAGTCCATAGAGGTGTGCTGGCAAATTGCAGTGATGCAAGCCATTTTTTTCCTAAAGAAAAAAGGCAACACACTAAAACAAAAACCAGAGAGAATCTTAAATAAGAATTCGAAGCAGAAGTACCAAACTGAATTTGGAAATCATCTTGTTCAGATTTTTTTTTTCTTATCATTTCATTTAAAAAATGAAGATAAAGGTAACTTGTACAAGAAAGTAACAGAAATCTAGGCAGAACTAAATATCATCTAAATAAATTACATAACGTAGTCAAGTCTAGAGATAAATATAGCTGAGTCAAAAACCTCTTTCAGAAACGTGTCTAGAAAAAAAAACTTTTGCAAATTATGAAGTTGATGCATAGTAAGACTGAAATTACATCATATGTTTTACAGTGTATCACACAATAGTCTACATCTTTACTCACACATATGCCCCATCTTGAAAATGAAATTCTGCTAGATTTATGTGTTAAGATATTGAGTGTAATCATAGAAGGGAAACAGAAGGTAAACCAACCCCTTTCAGTATTGTGCCACGCCTTTCTACAGTGCTCGAAGACATAGAACTATAAGGCAGTCCAAGTCTTTCTAACCAGAACTATGCATTTTTTTGGCCTGGATATTTAACAAGAATGTTTCCATGTTGACAATATCTTCTCCAAGGTAAGTTTCTCAGATACTGTATAAACTCCAGTGTCCTTGGTGGCCAGCATGAGAGACCATCACACCTGCCAGAAGTTTAGTAGTGGGTATACATGCTCCCCCATCTACTCCCTCTGAAGTACAAGCCTCAGCATCGCTGCTAAAGCACTAGAAAAGCAGAGCCAGGCATGAGTTTGGGCATCACTTGATCTGGTGGCGTCTTTGTTTTTTTTTTTTGGGTTTTTTTTGGGGGGGCGGG